>JBCJKH010053718.1:0-24974 GCA_039877255.1 Loriculus beryllinus
GGGAGGACAGAAACTTCCCATGGAGCAGAAGGGCAAAGCTCGCTTGATCTTGTTTTTCAGTACAAATACAGACCGTGAAAGGGGGGCCTCACCATCCTTGTAACGTATGTACAATTTGAAATACCGTGCTCCTTTCCTGGAGGTGGAGGTCAAGCTTCTGTTTTATCTGCTACTACAATGCACTCTATTAAATTTCACATTTTGTTTATACTTGCTTTGCACTGAAAGGACAAACTGAAATCTTGTGGTTAAGACGGACTGTTTTATTTTGTGGTTGCACAGCACGATGTGTATGTTTAATGTGGCCGAGTACAGAAGACATTAGATATTGTGAGCTGCTGAGAATGAAAATAGGTCTTCAGAAAAACATCCTTTCTGCCCTTACACTGCCTTTAATATTGCTCCTACTTTTCTGCTTCAGTGTGTGGCAGTGCTGCATCCTCCTGATGATGCATGAGCTGAACTGCTCTCAGATCAATGATCATGGTACAGAATAAGGGATTCTTTCTTGGACTCATATTTTCAGTATTGGATGTAGGTGTTTGTCTGTTGGATGATTCCTGAAGAAGAGAATTATTGCCGTAAGGAGTGGCATATAATTACCATGCCAAAGACAAATGTTGGGGCTTTTTTATCCCCTTGTGTGCTCAAAATCTCTTTAAAGTCAATGTGAGTCTAAAATGTGGTAAATTAACAGGGATTGGTATATGCAGACTTAAATGTTTGGGTTTCTGTCAGTAAGTATTGTGCCTGTGCGTATATCTTTTGTTATTTGTATATGGAGTTACAACTACTTTGTTCTGTTTCTGTAGACTGAAAGTAGCTTTGGTTTAGCACTGCTGGATGGTGACAAAAATACTGTAGTCATTATGAATCTGATATTCAATATACAGTTTATACCATTACTGCTTGTCTCCTGCCTTTTGGGTCAGTGAGAGTAGAAAACAGTTCCTTATAATTTTTATACTGATTTCAGAAGAATGTTATTCATTTGTATCATTATACACTGGATGGAGCATTGATTGTTTAAACATAAGAGTTTTATCTCGTATAATGTGCTGTAATATTCACATGTTGCCTTGTCTCTTGTAGATCTGGAAATGGCAATTGCATATTGGAATTTAGTATTGTCAGGAAGATTTAAATTTCTAGAGCTTTGGAATAAATTTTTGTTGGTAAGTATGTACTGTATTCCTTCCTGACTATCTTAGTCCACAGCAGTCTGATTTGCAGCCTGTGTGTTCAACAATAAAAGATCTCTCAATAGTTCCTTCAAACTTTTTTCTTTTTGGAAATCAGTATAAAATATTCTTAAGTCTAGCCAAATTAAATCTTTTCTATCTTATTTTCTAATTGAGAAGAATGCAAAAAGATGTAGCAGAACAATAAAGCATTCTGCTTGCTTGATCCTGCATCCTCCTACTCATGAAAGCTTCTGCATGAAAGGAGGCCATGACTGTAGATTGAACTTACGTTGTCTTTATTCTGTGATTATTGTCAACCATGTATTTTACCATGCTCTGCCTTTTGTGGTACGAATGCATAAACTCAGTCTTTTTTTAAATGTCAATTCTGTTATGACTGACTTAACCTGAGACTTTTCTTTTTAAAAGAAAGTTCTTGCCGAAGTAATTATTTCAACTCGTTTTTTAGATGATACTTATGAACCGATCTTGACATTTTTCTATTACCAATGCAATTCTGTGGGCAATGGAGTAAAGATGCATAAATTAAACTTTAAAAATTTAAAAATATTCCTGTTAAAGACCTGATTCATCCATCCGTGTTTATGCATTCACATTTCTGTGTACTTGCAAAAAACCCTGAACACTCTCTATAATGTTACGTAATTTGTAATTTATCTTGTTTATTTTCTTTTCTGTACTTTAGTAGAATTAAGAAATCTTTCTGTATTTTGTCCCATAACCACCAATGCCTAACAGAGGAAGTGTAAACCTTTTGCAATGTTTTCTGAAGTGTTTTCAAAATTTTTGACCAGTTATTTTTTGTATTCACTGAATAAAATACCAGTTTCATCAAAGAACTTGTGAAAACATTTCGTTTTTTAATTTCCTTAATATATACATCAACACATCTTCAGATATAACTTAAGAAAAGTCTTAATGGTTTTTTCCCACTGGGCTATGTTTGTTCCAATGGACAGTTCTGCAGGTCTCTGCTTCAATCTAGATGATCTGGTATGAAGAGTCTTATTTTGCTAAAGATATTTAACCTAAATATTTCCCTTAAAAGAAATTACATCAACCTCGTTTTTATCAGCTTCCAGATTTTTCAAATTAAGTTTGTTCTTCTCAATACTTTAAAGTATTACTGCTCAAAAAACAAACAACCAAAAAATGTACCCCACATACAAAACCAAAACCACAAACATAAAAAAAACCCAGTGTTTCACCAAACAAGTCTTTCATGTAGTTGCAATTTTTTACTGCAGACCAGAACTAGATGTTGAAATGTAGTTCCCTGTTGATCACCTGCTATCTACAGGTAATGCAGAAGTATCAACAGATGAAGAGAGATGTAGGTTGTCTGACTTGATGTTATTCACAACTGCTTAGTAGTTGTATTTCCCCACACACTCTCTGTTCTTGGGAGTGCTAACTTTAAAAGAGGATTCCGACTAGGACGGAAGTGTTTTGAAGTACTGCTCAAACCAGCCAGGTGGCAATTGGTAGTTGTGAATGGGGTGATGCAGAAAGAGTATGTCTTAAATCAGACAAGGTGGTAGTGGAAAATAGGGCAGACTGGGGATAAAGGAGACTGGGCAGAAGTGGAGCAAGCGCAGGTGGTGCATTATGGTGAAGAACAGTATAACTGAAGAGAGGCTGAGATATACGATTGATCTGGAAGGCAGTCTGGGAGTAAGTGAGAAGAGCATAGGTGCAATTGTAACCAAAAAAGTGAAGGAGAGGCTGGGTAAGCGTATGCAAAAAGGGGTAAGGGAAAAAAAAGGCTGAAGTTTAAATGGTAGAATGCTAACACATGGCTGCCCAGTTTCAAACCTGGAACAGAAGTCATTAGAAATATAAATGGAATTGCTTTATTCTTTTCCATAGTAAGTTAAAAACACGCTGAAAGCAGAACAGAAGAAATAAAACAACTATTAAAGAACTCTTAGACTTTTTTTCTTTCTTTGGTTGCATTTTTATTTTGTAGCTTCCTTTGGAAGCTGTGAACTTTATTACAAAAAAAATGAGCAAGAAGAAAAAATATTTATGAAACATTTCTGTGTATGTCAATATAAAACACTAGTGTGGCATTTGAAAATAGCTTCGGTTGAAAATATCATTTTTTCTCTTTTATAGGAACATCATAAAAGATCAATTCCAAAAGATACTTGGAATCTTTTGTTAGACTTTGGAAATATGATTGCAGATGATATGTCCAACTATGATGAAGAAGGTAAGCAGCACTCGAATATCTTCAAAAATTGATGCAGCAGAATTAAAATTTTGCTTTAAATTAACAGGAGATGCTGCTATCTTCTGTCTTAATTTGTTTACCCTTAGAGGTTTAGCTGCAATTATAGTGTCGTACTTGTTGCCAAAACAGTCATGATAAGAAGATTAACTAGCTTGCTGTAATATGTAAATAGAAGATACTGTCACTCCATGAGATAGCACGTGCTGTCTAAACCTGTCATGCTACAGGAACTTCAGTGGAACCTTTTTTTTTTGTACAAAAGTGCTGCTAACTGCATGGAAATAGGTAATTTTTCTGCTTGCAAGAATGTCTACATGAGCATTGGTTTTTTTACCAACCTAAAAACAATTTACACTCTTGCTGCTAATCCTGCAAATCCTGTTTTGGGATGGCTGTGTACAGAAGTATTTCCTAAGTTGTAAATGGCTTGGATAGGGATGCCATGGTTTTGCCATCAGCTAACAGTTATAAACCTTATAGCGTGGATTTTTATGCTGTAAATAAAATTCTTAGGTTTTAATTTGTACTAAGAACTATTACTGCAAGAAGGGATTCACATGTTTAATTTATTAGGTACTTTTTTCAGGTGTTTATCATGTCACGCTTGTTAAAGCTGGACAAGTCCAGAAATGTCAAAGTGAATTTCTGATACTTTATGTTTAGAGACTGCACCATTTTAATGCTGATAATGATACATTAATTTCTGAATTGCCTAACTTCTTTTCAGGAGCATGGCCTGTTCTTATAGATGATTTTGTGGAATATGCGCGACCGGTAGTCACAGGAGGAAAACGTAAAACTTCCTAACACCAGGCTGGTCAATATGGACTAAACGTGTGTTCTGAACTGCATTAGGTAATGAAGATTTGTTAGCTGGTGACTGTGCACACTGTTGCTGGTTTCAGTGCTTGTGATGAGATTCTGCAGACAAACCAGAAATTCTTCCTTTCTGCCTAAAGAAAGTGATGGCTGACTCGTGGACACTTGAACAAGCTCAGAAGATAGTCCAGGCTGTTTGTGGGCTACTGGCTTCAATTATTGTACTGGTTGTATCATATAGGATGTAGATTTTGCATGATTTTATACTTTGGAGAAGTTTAACTAGAGGCAATTTTATTAAAGTTTTGACAGCACAGCATGCCATTCAGTTCATGATCCAGAGTGAACACCAGCAGTTACATAAATAAGATTGTATTATATTGTACTTATATTAAAAGCAGTATTTGTGGTATATAAATTAAATCCCTAAATAAAACTTACGCAGTATGTTGTATTTTTATAAAAGTTAGCTCCATGGATCTGTCCTAATGTAGAATTGTAACAGAACAAAAAAAAAAAAAAGATTATGCTTTTTTTTACCTGTTACCAAGATTTAAAATTTGTATTTTGAAGTCCTAGATGTAGAGATGGATTACATCCTGCCTTTTGTTTTCTCCGAGTGAGGTTAACTTCCTCATTATTCTTCTTGAAGTGCTTGGACATGTAACAGTAGCGTTGCTGAGGAAGGCCTGCTGCTCTTACACTATGTTGCAACTCTAATGCCCATTTTAAAGTAGACATTAAACAACCAAAGATGCTTTTATAATTCATGTACGATTATCATAAATCAGTTATGCTTCATTATGTGTTTTATTTATTTTAAATAAGGAACTGTTGGACTATGACTTTCAGTTTTAGTTGTAGTATGACCCATATCATAAATTCTAGCTGAGTGTGGCATCGTTATAAATGCAGTTCCTGGCACTTCTTGCAGATAATATATGTGAATAAGCCAAAACCTTAAATGGTTGGCTTCCACTCTGGAGCGATAGGTAGGAGCAAGGAGATTTTATATAAGTGATGGTAAGCATTCAATTTTATTGAAGGAAAACTAAAAAAAAAGAGTAAAGTAATGCAATACCATTGATTTCAAGGTGAGTGAAGTTGAGCCAATTTGTACCAAATCTGGATTTGTTTAGTCATTTGTTTCCCCCCTTTCACCAGCCATTGATTATGAAGTGTACAGTGTGTTCCAATGCCTGAGCACAGAAAAGTTTTATCGGTATTCAACATGTCTTCGCACAGGGCTCTTTCAAGTGCTACCTCATCAAAATTAGTTTGTCATAGCCACTGTAAAAGTTTGTTAAAACAGAGTTGCTAAAGAGTATGTACAGCTATGATCAGTAAATTTTCTGTAATCAGAGCTGAATAGATGCAGGATTTTGGAAGAAGATGATGCATTAAGTTTGTAATTTATATCTGTTTGGATCACATCAGATCATTTAAGTATTGCATGACAGCATACTATTATATTTTGTAGTTGTGAGAGTATAAAAGCTTACAGTATTCTCTTAAACTCTAATATTTAGAGTTTCATGTAAGCAGTCAGCTTTCATTTGTGTCGATGTAACCTACAAGAATGTATACGTGCTGCATACAAAAAGATGACCTTCATTCTTCCGCTTGAGAGAATTTAGGTAAGTTGTGTATGATGTTTAAAAAGCAGGACTAGAACAAATAAGAACATAGCAGGGAAGTTACAGATGCCCCATGAGTGATTTATTAGTAGTAGTCTTTCTACCCTAAGCAGTATTTGTAAATGTTAGATCTTGCATGGCAGCCACTAGATGTCAGAGTCTCAGTCTTCAGATGCCTCTCTCTTCTGTGTAGCATTAGGTAATAAATAATATTAAGCCAAATTATTACTTTTTGACTGCATCTTTCTAAAAGGACATTTGTGTACATAAATACAGGTGTTTTGCACAAGTCAGCAGATTTAAAAACAGTATTGTGCTCTTTTTAATATATTTGACTTACCTCCTCTTTCTTCCCAAATCAAGCAATTTCTATAGATGTCCAGTAGGCGCTGGGCAATGTGTAACATCTCGTAACATCAAGTGCATTTATCTAGCCAAAAGCGGTAGGATGCTTGTTACTCACACAATTGCCACTTAAAAAATATAGCTATAATATAACTGACCAGAAGTAGTTTAATCTATTGGTATGTGATGTAACTGAATAGTTTCATAGTGCTAGAGCTTGTGAAGCATTTGTTCATGCTGAGAACTCCTTGAAATCAACATAATGAACCTTCTACCTTTTAAAATAAATAGAGCATAAAAAATTGCATGTGGGTTAAAGTTTTTTTGCCTTGTAATCTGAGGAAGAAGGAAGGGGCTTAGCACAGTATTCAGTTTCTATATATACACACACTTTATTCACTTGCTCTTTAGCCTTATTCCTGTGAGGATTCTTTGTGGAAAACACCTTCCAATAAAGGAAGACTGGGCAAAATATCTCAAAATAGGAGTTTCTCCTTAGCCAGCTTCCTAGATGTGGTACGTTTTTCCTAGTCTTCTACTCCTTTGAAATCAATACATTTTACATTCCCATAAATAATAACATGTAGTAACACCTTCACACTTGAACTGTCATAAAGATAAATGCAAATAGACTGCTTTAAAATTATTAGTTCCTTCTGTATTTTAACAGTTTGCTGCTGTGCACAGTTCCACATTACAGGGCACTCTGCCCTTCTTTTTAGGTAAGCTGGTACAGTGGTAACACCTAAGCTGGTCAATTTGTAATCATATATGGCACAAGTTCAAGTTGTTTGGTGCATACAGTATCAATTCCTAGATACGCTGTATGTATTTTTAAACTTGGTGCCAAGTTGTTTGGTTTTTACATCCTGGAGCGTTTGGACCAGAGCCATAGGATTTGTACTTGCCAATTCTAAATTTAAATGTAATTTATCATGTATGGCATGCCAAGGAGAGCAAACCTGCAGGCATCTGCTCATTCAATGCACCTGAGAGCTTTTGCTGCTGAGTAAGCTGTACGTGTGTAAATTCTGTGGCAATGGAAAAGGGAATAAATAGACTGTCAAGGGACTGAAGTCAGTCATGTGAGGTGTCTATGGGTTTTGTCAGCTTTGGAAGCCTTGCCAAAGGCTGGTGGGATTGGGAGGGGGGATGTTGGGTTTTTTCTGGCTATTTCTTTAAATTCTTGCACTGTTATTCAATCAGTCAGTAGAGGGCAGGCATGGTGACTCATTAGTTTTTGATCAGTTGTAACTGATGCCTGTTTTGCTCATTTGTGCCACCTTTAAACTTTGAAGAAGTTCACTGTGTTCCACTGCAGTGCTGCATCCACTCCATGTACCTGCTAATGAACAAAGTCTTCAGTTTGCGTCATTAGTTTGCACTGGCAACAAGAGGTGCAACTGAGGGCAAGTCTTGCTCAGTCCTAGGCTCTGAGCTGTGCAGGAGAAGGAAATCTGTGCAAACACCTTCAGAGGTATGTATTAAACTGTCCTTAATTCTCTTCCAAAAGTGTAAATCCAAATAAATAAGTTATTCTCTGTTCTGTCCCATTGGCATCCCTCTCCAGTGGCTTCATCAACCGCTGGCTTCTTTGGTATCATGAGTCTCTTCCTTCCCCCATAAGAGGGGAACTGCTGATACTGATACTTGAACCATAGCAAGCTCTTTTCAAGTGTCAGCACCCCTCAGTAGGTTCCCTCAGCTGATGCCAACCAGCATCTGGCACGCCAAAGGGCATAGCCCTTCTGAAAGGTGTAAACTGCAAGGTTTTTACAACCATGAAAACCTTTTAAAGTTATGTATGTTCAGCAAAAGGTGATTTGTGACCTTTGCAGCATATACAGTATGCTGGGTGGAATTAGGTGAGGATGATACATCTCTAAAATAGGCTCTTTTGTTATAAATTGTTGACAAAAGGAGTCCTGCAGCTGCAGCTGCTTCTACAACCACATGCAGAAAATTCCATATTTTGGAGAAGTGGGTACAGTGTTCACTTCTTAAGGACATTCAAGTTTTGACTGAATAGAATTATTGGGAAACTTCCTCTTGTTGTCTATACTTGGCAAATTCTCATGTGTTTTTTCTTGTGCCTCTTACAAGTAGTGAAATACTCTTATACCCTATAAGATTTCCTGTCACAACATAGGCTTTCTGTCAAGAGAATAAAGAGTAGAGAAGTCCGTGCTGCTATGTTTTTCTTTCTTTTTTATGAGGCAGTGGTGTAAAACTCTATGAAAATGATTCATCCCCACTATTAAAGAATTGAGTAAAACCTGTCCGTTTTTTCCCTGGATCTCAATGAATGTATTTTAGAATTAGTATTCTTTCTACTAAGAAAGTTCTTTAGTAACACTTTCCTGTTACTAAAGTGAAACCCTTCACTATAGTAGTTACAAAGATGCAGGTCTGAGACAAATCTGACACCCATCTGGTATTAACCCTGCTTTTCCAGGATAGGTCTCTGAATCTTTTGGGTGGGTGAACTTGAAACCAAGAGCATCCCTCTGCTGAGTGTTCTGGAATAGCAGAAGCATCACTCAGTCACGGATTAAATACTTGGGATGTAGTAGTCTTTAAAATGCTGAAGGGCTTGAGTTAACAGAGCAGAATCAGCCCATGTTCCATTTGCCGGTTCATTTATTCATGAAAACAACAGCTCCTGTATGGCCCGTGAGCCCTTCCCTGGGTGGTGGGGATCATTGATTCGCACCCACTGAGGTGGAGGAGGCAGAGGTGGAGCCACGTTGGCTGAGGGTCTGTTTTTGTCTTCTCAAAGAGGGTGAAAAAACAGCATCTTACCCAGACAAAGAAGCCTTCTCTATCCTGGCTGCGAGAAAGCTGGAGGGACTTTTTATAAGAGCAAGTAGTGATATAAGGGGGAATGGCTTTAAACTGGAAGAAGAGGGATTTAGATTAGATATCAGGAAGATGTTCTTTACTATGAGGGTGGTGAGGCACTGCCTCAGGTTGCCCAGAGCAGCTGTGGCTGCCCCATCCCTGGCAGTGTTCAAGGCCAGGTTGGACGGGGCTTTGAGCAACCTGGTCTAGTGGAAGGTGTCCCTGTCCATGGGTTGGAACTGCGTAATCTTTAAGATCCTTTCCAACCCCAACTGTTCTATGACATGATTCTATGATTCACATTCCTTTCTTTTCTGGATTTTCTCTATCTGGTCGTATCTGCACTGATGAGAGGACACCAAAACTGTGTTTATATCTGATTCAATGTTTACCAAACACTTTTTGCCAGCCCAACTTGTTTATTTGTTTTTCCTATTATGAATATCTATGGTAAGTGAATACTTACTAATCTTAATAGTGTTACTGTATTTTGGCTGTGTTTAAGACGTACAAATATGTTATTTTACAGATAATTGTCTCCTCTGGGGGGAGTAGGGGTAGATACAGTATGCCTAATCTACCTCTGCCCAGAAAGCTCATAGTGGCCTGAACTACCACATGAAAAAGAGATCATGTGCAATAAACAAATTAAATAAAAACTAAATTCTTTGTTACGTGTACTGTTTTGCAGAGTTGAAAAGTAGAACTTCTCTGAAATTTTCTCTGGGTTTTCATTATGGCCATATTTCTAAAGTCAAACATTTTACTCCTAATTTGGGCTGTGCTACGAGCAGCCAGGTGTGCGTGCAGCAGGGTAAAGTCCGCTGGAGGCAAAAGGGCAGTGCAACTGTCAGCCACGTTCAGAAGGAAGAGATAAATGGAAAACTAAGAATAGCTTTGCCCATTTTCGGGAAGGAGCCTTCCGTCTGATGAGGCCCTTACTACCTCTTCACAGTGCCTCAGCAGGTGTTTTCTCCTGTCCTTGCTTTGCAAGTTCAAATTCCCATAGGCTTCCGAATTGTAATGCTCTGTGGAAATAGAGAAAGGGTGGGTGCTGCAGAAGGGTGCATGGGCCTATAAAGGAGGCATCAGCATCAGTGCTTCTGCCTGATGTGGTTTTTGTGAGCTGCCTTGGCCTTAGTTGCCCATTTCGAGTGTTCACTTTCAGACACTCAGAACCAAAGGTAACTGACAGCACAGAGTTAACACTGAGATAACCTCTGTGTTGCTTCACTGCCGTGGTGTGGGAGGTGTGCCCACAGCCACACAGGGCAGAGAGGCTGACATCCTCACTGCTCATGCCAAGCTATCTCGCTGTCTCTAGACGAGGCTGGCCACAGCCCCACTGTAAAACACTTGGCTCTGCATTTCCTCTGGTTCCTACATAATGTCCCTGGTATCCTAAGGCATAACTGCCTGTTGGGTTTTTTTTTGCCTTTTCCATGCAGAATTGTTCCTCCCTAGCAGTGAAGAGACTCAGAGACCTCTTCACAATACTCAGCACTTCCACAACGCAGGCCGTGGTCTTTAAAATGAGAGTGTACTAACAGAGGCTACTTTCACCACTTTGGCACCTTGCTTCTTATAGTATAGAATAGGAATAGCGAGTTCTGAAACTGCACTGCAGTTTCTTGTGAGGTACAGTGATATTTCTACACATGTCAATAACTGAGCCTGTGATTAACTGCTTAGTGCTCTGGGTGGTAGGAGGATGATGCATCCTTTACACTGCTGGCTTTTTCCATCCAAACGGCAATCGGCACTGCTTTCTGGAAGAGATCCAAGACAAACAAAGACCTTTCCCAAGTTATTCTTTATCAAAATTACAGTCAAGCCAATCAAAGCTTTCTGTTTATCTACCTAAGCTTACATTTACATTTGTATTTCTGTCTCTTATCTTTAAAGTAGTAGTAATTTGTGAGTCTTTAGGACAGCATGGATGGTGACTCAGAAGCACTATCTGAGTCAGTCTCAGCAGACTCCTTGAAGGAAGATATTGAGCCTACACAGAGATGTATTTGTGGGCAAAACACATTCAAAAAGCTGCAAGACTGCAGATCCCCTTCTTGCAGTGCATAGCAGAAGCACAGAAAAAAATGGCAATAACAGAAGGAAGCACATAATGGCACAAGTATCCAGTTTGAAAGGGTAGTATCAATACAGCTTAGTTCTTACAAAGTGAGATCTCTTCATACGTGAACTTTCTTTGCCTCAGAGAATGCCATTTAAATACATCTTTCAGATAGCTTCCTTCCAGATTTCAAATGTGGGCTGCACCTTAGGAAAAAGTCATTCTTTGCTAGGGAGTAAGAGGGGTGAGACAGAAGCTGATGTTTTGCTTGGTGTTTATCCACAAGTGAATTAGCAAAGCACTCTTGTCCTAGCTGGAACAGAGCAAGAGAGCTGTTCACAAAGCATCACCATAAGGCCAAGTAAAAATGGGAGAGATTGTCTGCATTTGACTAGATTTCTTCCAGCCTGACCCTTCTTTCGAGTGTTTACAGTTTGGGAACTCCTGTTTTCCACAGGTCTTCCTTCTCACTGGTCCCTGACAGGGAGCCTGACTCCAGCGTACCAGAAAAGGGAAGGGAAATATTAATTTACAAGTTATTAAATAAATGAACACCCCTGTGGAGGCATCTGTTTTTCTGGGTGTAGAGTTACTTATGCTGGGTAGGGCTAAGGAGTTCCTGGCTTGCTTTACACTGGGGTGCAGGAACTTTGTGCTTCACTTTGCAGGTCCGCTCTTGTGGTTGCATTGAACAAAGCCCCTGAAAAATCCCTGGGTTATGAAATATTTCCTCCCCGCCGGGTCCCAGACAGGAGATGGCATCTGCAGAGCCAGAAAAGGAAGTCCTTGCCTTATAGAGCGCGCTCTCGGTGTGACACAATGGCTGATATAAAGTGTTGGGGGAGCTGAGCTGGAGTCAAAGGACCAAAGGAAGATTGAGATTCAGTGGCTGTTTCAGACAAAAGGAAAGTGGAAAGTGTCTCGGGATGGATAAATTTAAGGCTGCCCTTGTGCTGGCAGGGGTTGGGGATGCTCTCGGTTACCGCAATTTCTCCCGAGAAAACAACGCCTTAGGTGCGAAAATCCAGCAGGAGCTGAAGGAAATTGGAGGGCTTGAGAACCTGGTGCTCTCTCCCGACAAGTGGCCAGTAAGTGACAACACGTTCATGCACATGGCTACAGCAGAGGCTGTCATCACAGGTAGGTACGACGGGACTAACAGATGAAGTCTGGAAAGGAGCAAAACTCTCTAGCTGCTGCATTTATTAGTTATTCTAAGCCTGGGTGCTGGGGAAGTCATGAGAAAGTGTGTCAGAAATGCTGCTTATGTGAATGATAATGTGCATTAGCTTCTCTATGAGCATAATCCATGACTTATCACCCAAGCTGGAGAGTTTTGATTTCTTGATTGTGGAGGAGTTCTCCTTATATTTTTCCTAAGCTTATACACTTGGTTGAAGCTCAAAGACTGAAATATCACATGTCCAACATAACAAAAATAATTGCTAAGCAGGTTATCTGTATGCTGGAATACATCAGGGAATAATATAGCCACTAGAAATTCTTCTGTAAAAGATAAGAGCTCTTCTAAGTGAATTTTAGCATGTTTGTGTCCAGAACTCCAGGCTGGAGTAGAGTCCTTTAATACCTTTTTCAGGCTGAAATCACTAGTGCTGTCTCCTTTTTGCTGACCCTTGGGCAAAGGGTTGCCCTGCAAGGCCAGAAAAGGTACAAACTGCTTTATAAGGAGAGTTCTGTGTCTCTAGTAAAAAAAAGTATTCTAACATATTATGTTTATAATAAAGTCTATCTGAATAGTGGAAGTTATTACTGGATGTCTTCTAAAATCGCGAGAGTTTGAGACAGAGCAATTGGTTTTTCTTAAGGTAGTAATAGTCTTTTGCAAGATATGACAATATTTGTATCAACAATTTAACCCATCCAACTAGAGCTTTCTGAGACTAAGATCATCATCAGAAGTACACCAGAAGACAGTGACCCTTCAGCGGTATCTTGCCTCTTCAGAATTAATCCACTTTTGATCTCTGTAAAGATATTCCTTATTTTTCCTAAACCATGTAACACTGGGTTACTGACAGTAGCAGAAGCTCACAATGCAGCCAAGTATGCTTCGTGTCAATGAAATTTCCCTTGTGCTTCTGTTTCACTACTTTATCTGCCTGCTTCCAATCAGGTCTAAATTTAGTACACAGACATCAGTTGAAGAGTGTGTTGGACACTTCATACTTGGCTATTAGCTAGCCAATGGTTTCAGGGGTAGCTAATACACTAAAGATAAGGGCAAGATGTCAGCCTATCAAGGAAAAAGATGACTAACATATTTCTGAATATAGGCTATGATTAAATACGTATCATATTTTTCTTGCTTATTGAACTTTCTAAAACCATAACTTCAGGGTAATCAAGCCAGTTAGACTGACAGTGAAACAATAAATCTCACTCCTTAAATATAGCAGGAGCACTGTGTCTCAAAAGAAAAAGCCTCAGCTATAGTTTCCATCAGCTGTGTTTATTCTGCGTTCCAATTTCTTTGGCCTGATAAAACAAGCTTTTTAGAAAGGTGCTTTTATGGGCTGGTGAGAAAGCTATGAGCTGGAGCGGGGGATTCTAATAAGAAATCTTCATTTCATAGTAACATTGGTGGACATGGAAAAGTGAGTCTTCCTCTAAGCTCCCCACAGGGGAAACAGAACCACTCCTGCCTGCAGCCCTGTCTTCTCCTGGCAAGGGGAACACAAAAAAGCCATGGGGCTTGCTCATGGCCCAGCCTTCATGCCAAATCACCCAGGTCAACAGAGGTAAAACTAAAGAAGGTGAGCATGGGTCTGTGAGGGTCCCTGCCTTCCTCATGCAGCGAAGAGCCCTCTCTGCTGTGGAAACTGAGATATTAAAGAACATATCGGATGTCTGGGACACTACCAGCAGCCAAGCATGATGCAAAGGTTTGTGTTAAGGATGGAAGCAGTTCTCACCTGGGGAGGTGATTTTGGTCAGCGCTTTGCTACTTCATGGAGAACGTCCCAGGAAGGCTGTGGCCTGAAGCAGCAGGGGCTGTGGGTGCTGCTGCAGACTGAGCTGGCGCTCCCCAAATCCACCATGTGCACAGACTGAAAAATTTACCTTATAATGATGGATAAACACAATGTCTGCTTCCAGCAGGAATCAGTCCCGTAAGAGAGGAATGAGAACAGCATCATAAAACCCAGGGGAACTATTCCTCCAAAAAAAACCTGAATCATGGGTAACAAAAACTAAAGGTCCTTTTCTAAAGAAAGAACCTGTCCTATTGACTTGATGGCTGAAAGAGCAGCCTGGATCCAGGTGCAGGAGCTGCGGTCGGCTCAGGCAGCCTGAAGGTGCTGGACCACAGGAACTCTGGCTCTGGCTTTGACTCTTCTGCAGAAGCTGCTGAGCCATAAATCCTGCTCCTGGCTCACATCCGGATAAACAGACACCCGATTCCTAAATGTGGAGAGAGTCGGCAGCTTGAAAGTATCTTGTTCCTTTAGGATTGTATGTGGGGTGGCCAGCGTAACTGATGTGTTATTTTTTATGTGAAAGGAAAGGAATCTTGCCTTTATCCTGCATCTTCTTTATTTGCCTGTCTGAATAACTATTACTTTAGTGTGGCTCTGGCTTGCAGGACTCCAAATTTTCTCTTAAATTAAGCCTCTTCTGTGGATTTCAAGAGATCACCATTTTTAACAAAATAAAGATCTTTTTAGAAGAGTTTCCCCTTCTGTGTCATTCAATCTGTGCATCAAACCAAGTGTTAAATGGAGTTTCTCTGAGTACACAGAATGATGTACAGATGAACAAATGAACAAATCCCAATGGCCTCCTCAGTTTCCACTGATTGCACAACTGTAATAGATGCCAGTGGAAGCAAGAGGTATGGGAAGGGCTCTTCAAGCCCAACAGCATGCAAGAGCAACTGAGAGAAGCAGCGGTACTGAAGAGAATTCCCCCTGTGTGTTTAACAGGAGGAAGGCTCCTCCTTAGGCAAGCCTGTAAGCCTTGGTAAAAATAAGCAATAAACAGACATATTTAGTAAACTTATTCCAGCAAGAAATTCATCTGCTGGAAATCCTACAGACTGTAGGAATTTTCTACCCTTACTGATATTTACATTCATTTTTATGAAAGCTCACCCTTCTGGCTACTGACACGAAGTATTGGGATGCCTGCATGGAAGACCTACAAATTTAAGACAAAATAAATGCAGGTTAAAAAATAAGGTCCCTGATTTGCTTTTGTGTTTGATCCCACACCTCTTAATAAAACCTGTGATAGTTTAAGAAAGAAATAGGCTTTCATGTTGAAGTTGGATTCATATCTGTAAATAACAGCAAAGGCACCAGCTGAGCGAGGCACAGCTGGCTTCTTGTGCACACCCAGTCTCCACAGCAGCCACACACTCACCTTAAACAGCTCTGTAAATACTTCATACCATGGAGCCTAAATAAAGCCCCCAAAGAAGCTACTGCTGACAAACAGAATGCCTTCATCTTTCCAATTAAAGGAATTAAAAGTGGAAAAGAATGCAGGAAAAGATGAGAACAGAGAGACGAGATTGTTCTCCCTCCAGCCCACTCTCAAGGTGTGTAAACATATGTTGGCAGTGGCACCAGAAACATAATTCAGTGTATTGGAAGTGGAAACAGAAACATTTCTTAAATGCATAGTGAACTTGCTGGCTTTCTGTGTGCTCTTGCATTTCTGCCTTCAAGTAGCAACCTTCTCTCCCTCTCTCTGATCAGAGTACTGGACTTTAGAAGACCTGTACCGGGAGCTGGTAAAACGCTACGTGGATGCTATCGATAAGCTCTCGGGGAGGCGGCCAGACCCTGCTACCATTGAAGGCTGCAGGGAACTAAAACCAGACAACCACCTCCTCGCTTGGCACACACCGTTCAATGAAAAGGGTATGGTACCATTTCCATTTATAGATCCTGGCTTGAATAATGCATGCTTTCGGTATTTGTGGCTATATGGAAATTGTTTCCTTTTCCCCCCTTACATCAAAGGCCACTACCTCTGAAATGTTTCCATGCTTGCCTAAGGACGACAAGAGATCTGCCAGGAATTCCTTCTGTAGGGCACTATGTCCTCTCATAAATGAACCCTTCCCCACTATAACATCTATTTAAAGAGACTTTGGTTTTGGCTTTGTTTCTTGGGGTCCAGATCTTTGACCTTCAGTTTAATGGTTATTTTAAGAAATATTTTCTGCCAGTTTTCGTTTAAACATTTGTAGTCTTGCATGTTTTCAGTGATGGCAGATCTGAAGCAAAAAGCCAAAGCTGAAAATTGCTCTAAGCAGCAATTCATTCACTAGAGAGAAAACAGACTTTTCTCCAGGTGGATGCCCCACTAATAACTATAACTGTTCTGCTGATAATCCCTAATATTCATTCCTAGCCCTGTTTCACTACCTCTGACCCTCTCGTTCTTTCTCCTTATGACAATTCCATTTTAAGATGAATTTCTACTTCAAGTTAAATAGCATGCATGCATCCATGTGCGTATGCATATGCATGTACCCATACAGTGCTATTAATCTTGAAAGCCTGTGGAGACACTGCATCATCTGAGGAGGTAGACCTAGACAGCCACAAGATGATGGCAGCTCACAGAGACATTGTGCTGTGTTGGTGTGACACACTACCACCACAGTACGTATTGGCACCACTCAACGACATTGCACATTGATGCAACATCGTGGCAAAGCCCCTGTGGCACAACGCCATGGCTATTTCTGGGTCTCTACAGTCAGTTGTCTTGGGCACAAAAAGCATCCCTCACTCAGCCTCCCAGTTTTCGCAGCAGCTATTGGGAGCGAAAAGGATCCCCTCCCAATGTATTCTGCCCACCCTGCTATTAGCCAGGTAGATCTGAGAAAGTGCTCCTTCAGTAGTCATCATGTTTTCTGGTTGACAGTAGGTTCCTATCAAATAACTGTGAGAGCTGCTGCTGGCCCTAGGCAGCTTTTGACACCTCCAGCAGTGGAGCACGGCTGTTCTCTGGCCCGTTGCTTTGTGAGAGCTACATCTCTTCTTTTAGCCTTCCTCCTCCCCAGCTTTCCAAGATGAACTATTTGTTTCTGGGACACTCTGGGCTAGAAGGATCTAAAATGAATTCCTGCCTTGAGACCCAGCGTCTAAAGCCCGCCTTCTCCCTCTGGTCTGACAAATATCCTGAACATCTCAAGAAGCCTTTTTTCCACCATGAGAGCAAAAGAACCAGTGACCTGAAGTGGGGATGTTCACCCTCCCGTGGCACCTGACACTGCTATTGACATAATTAGCTTTTTAATTGAATTTTCATAAATGCCTTCTCAAGGCAAAAACATTCCATGGGCATTGAATGCCTCACAGTCAGATGGTATTTGGAAGGGCTGGAACCAAAATGCTGTTTTCCTGTGGTCATTCTCTCTTATCTCATTTCTAGCAAGAATTCACATGCCAGCATTCATGCACCAGTGAAATCTTTGCTTAGGTAGTTTTGAATTGGTTATATGATGCTTCTCTGCTCAAATCCTTGTGGGTGTAGTCAGCACACTGAATTCTCAAGTCAAACTGTCCTGTGTGTCTCTGCCATCTCATGTTGTGCTCATTGCCACACTCATTGCAGAGCTATCTGGATTATGTTAAAGCCTGGTAAGATTCCTGCAGCTGTCAATAGACCTGCCCAAGGCTGTCTAACATCTTCCATCTTAAGAGCTTGTTTCTAATTTATGGTATTAAGTTCAAGTGTAAACTTTTCACCACTGTCCGTTTTTTGTCAGCATTTGTTTAAAGTTTCAGTGCACATGAATGCTGCTTCTGAGACATGGTAAAAAGATTTCATTCCATTGCCAAAACCTCAACTTGTTCTGAAGAGAATTGTTGATGTTTGAGAGCTGGAACTGAAATCTGGGTGAGACGGTACCCCTTGAGCTAGAGATGTGCCTTCGGAGCCATCATGAAAGGCCAGTCAGATGGCAGGATGGGTCTATCCTGAACTGTGTGTATTGCAGGCTGAGGCTGCAGCCTCTAAGCAGGTCTTTATTTGCAGCTACTGGAGCAGCTGCTGGGCTTCCTAGTAGCACATGAGAATGGTGCCTTTTTGTTGGTGGAATTGGTAGAGAACCATGAGGAAAAGTGTGGGTTAAATGCAGAAGGCTGGGGAACAAAAATGAAGAGAAGGTTAAACCGCAGACAGACAGGGCATAAAGGTATCAGGCTGTAAGTTCTTATGCAGAAAGGTCTGTTGTCACAAAAGACACCCTTTTCAGGGCTTAGAAGCCATCAGGTTGTTGGCAACCTGATCTGAGTTGAAGATGTCCCTGCTCATTGCAGGAGGGCTGGATAGATGAGCTTTGAAGGTCTCTTCCAAACCAAACTATTCTATATGATTCTATGATGCTTGTTATTCCACAGATGTAGAGCGAAGAAAAGCACACTGAGATGTTACAGACTAAAAGAGATTAATCTAGTGCATGAAAGAAAATTATGTAATTAGAAAATGTCAACACAGCTTTTGTGACAAGAAGTCACACCTCAGAATCCTATTAGAACGCTTATGAAGTAGCAAATAAACAGGAGGAAAAAGGAGACACTGTGAAGACAGTTTGTTAGGATTTCCAGAAGACTCTCAACAAGGTCCCTCACCAAAGGCACTAAGTGGTGAAGCACTAAATTGGTACAGGATGGTGGAAAGGTTCTCCTGAGGATAGACAGCCAGTTAAAAGAAAACGAAGAGCTGGAGATTGCAGTCTGCCTCCTCCATAGAGAAAGAGGAATCTGTGTTGAAGCTCTGTGCTCAACATGTCCACAAACTATCCAGAAATGCAAGAGCATAGTGGGTTGGCAAAGTCAATGTGATGCAGATCTGTGGAAGTTGCTCATAGTGTGCAGGACTAGCAGAATCAAATCCAAAGCAGATGAATGGAAAGTCATAAGGAAAGGGTGGGACCTGATTTTATATACATAGCTGCAGTTGCTGCTTCAGTTACTATTCAGGGAAGGAATGAAAGTCATGGAGCTATAGTAGTTTTACAAGAACGTTGCTTTAGTGCTCAGTAAGAGCTAGAAGGCAAAAGGTGCTTAGAAGTGACTGGGAAAGGAGCACACAGCAAAACACAAAATATGTTTGCACCACTGTATAAATCCATAGCTGCTGTTCTTGATTACTGTATATAATCTGGTCCCTCCCTCCAAAAGTATGTAAGAGAACTGGAAAGGATATGAGGAAGTATGGTTAGATCACTAAAAAACTGGCTCCATAGGCTGTGATGCCTGAGACAGTATGATAGAGAGCTGTAAAGTCATAAATAACGTGGGCGACATGAGTAGGAACAGAGAAAGCCAGCTGTCTCCTCCAGCACAAGAATTAGGGACTTCAAATGAAACTGGCAGGTCATGAGTTTAAAGCAAGCAAAAGGAAGGACTTTTCCAAACAGTACCTGATTGAGCTGCACAACTATTTTCCAGTCCCAATTTGTAGCTGTTACAGTTCATGTGCGTTCAAAGAAGGGTTGGACAAACTCACCCAAGGGAAACCCTTCAAGGGTTATTGAGCAGAAAGACCAACAGCCAGCTGCCCCCTGAATCAGGGAGGCAATTCGTCAGCAGCAGGATAAAGGGTTAGTTTCATCATGCTCCCATCATCCTCCCCCTTAGCCACTGTCAGACATGGTAAATTAGCTTAATCTTTGGTCTGACTGTGAAGGACAATCGTTATGTTCTTAGACACATCTCACCTGTTGCTTGGACTAGTCTCGCTGTCCCTTACTTCATCGATTCAAATGGTAGATACTGAGACATGGGAGCTAACAGCTGCTACTCACCTGAAGCCCTGTCTAGGCTTAATGTGATGGTATTTTTCATTACTGAGTTTGCTTGTCTGCAGAGGGTTCTAACATGACTTCCTACACTGAGGAAACACAATGAAGTTGTAAACAGAAGCTCCTTCAGACCAGCAGTCAGATTACTGTAGTGCATCACCCACTTCAGATGTACTAAGAGATGTTATTTAATTAGCAGCTCTGTATAGCACCACACCTTTTCCTCCTGGATAACCAGCATGAATTATGTCCTTTGGAGGAACCAGGACTGCATAGTGAAGAAGACTCTTATCCAATGCTCTGTGGCAGCAGATGGTTTAATGAAGACTTTGGTGTTGCAAGCAGGGGAAGATATGTTCTCCCAGTTAAGCTGATTGGTGCTCTGGACCATGGGGTTTCTTTCTTAACTCTTTCTTGTGATTTCTGTGTGATCTGTGGGATAAGCAGACAGTTTGATCTGTCCCTGACTCCTTATAACCAGGTGCTACAGCTGCAGCATATGTGAGCTACAGGAGCAAACACATAATTTGCAGGACAAAAATACAGCCTTTGCTTCAGGAGCAGTGGCCAAAAGTGTTCTGGAGATGGCCTTTTTCACTGTTATCAGGAAGGCTAGTGACAGATGAGGATGCAAGCTCTGGGCTTGCAGGAAATATAATGGCATTTTGCAAAGCCTTTCATGGCACATTTATCAGGTGTTTGGCCTTTTGGAAGAGTTATTGGACACAAAATTTGCACATTAGACTCTGAGGGGGAAGGGAAGACATGTCTTCAGCTAACCTAATTAGATCATCTAAGCAGGGTGCTCACTCAGGATAGCTGTTCTCCAGGGAGAAGAGCTCTTCCCTCAAGAGAGAAATTCTGGTCCTAGTTGGTCTGTATTGCACCTGGAGATGTCAATGGGTGGCTTATATTAGTTTGGCTCAGGCTTTATTTTGGCTTGAAGTAATGCTTCCTGACACCACCACTAAAATACTTCAATCACATTCATGATCTTAGGACATCTGAGCTGGAGCCACTTGGGATGATACTCAAGAGCAAGCAGTGCTCCAAGAGAGCCCCTGGTGCTGTGCACCCATGGCAGGCATAGCCCAGGAGAGCAGCTAAGGTGTCTTCTCAAGATAGGTGACTAAAGGCCCTGACCTTGACTCCTTGGTATCTGCTACTTCAATTCACTCTGGCCCGTGAGTGGTTCCCACTATGCCATCATACTAGCAAATGGAGATACAGCCTTTCTCCACGCTGCCTATCTGGGAAAGGCTGTGCTCCTAACACAGGTTCCACCCAGGCTAAAATTAGGAGGCATAAATGTGCCCCTTATCTTGCAGGGACCAAGTAGAGAAACGCTGATTGGTCTCAGCTATATCCAAGGTCACTGGGAAGTGTGATTGAGCAAAGACAGTTCTGAAAAATGCCAAGTACTTTGAAAAATCGAACCCTATCCATCTCAGGGTGGGGGCCTGCAAGGAGTTAGTGCTTTTTTGGGTATTGGCTTGGTAGCTGCGAAGAGGAGATAATCACTTCACTGGTGCCTTGTGAAGATAAGCTCATTAAAACTTCTGTGGAATCCTGATGTTACTGTGATGAGTACTGCAAAGAAACTCATTAGCAAATTTAACTCTCTAGTCAACTAAATGTTTAAAGGTTCAACACCTGAGATCATGCACTCAATGCTGAGGATTAAAAGAAATTCTGAATTAGCTATTAGAGAAATAAACTCCATGCTCCACAAGGCTGAAATTCTGAAGACCAAGCTTAGTAAGTGCAGGCTATAGCATAACGAGTGTGTACACTAAATTCAATTTGCATAGAAAACTCCAGTTCTGACATTGTCTGACTTTGGAGGAACTGGCTCCATAGCTTTTAATTTAATTTTGGACACACTATTTTTGTACGTAGCAGAAAGAATTTTGTGAACTACTTGTGGGGCTCTCTAGGATAAAACATGAATTAAAATTATAAGGACAGCTGTGATAGTCATACAAAGAGTTTTAATTGTGTTCTTTCAGCATGAAGACTACTGAAATAAGGGCGTAATAGAAGTGTACCTGTTTCTCAAACTTTTGTTTCTAGTGCTGGCATCTGGAGCAAGCAAAAGAAGCAGTGTCAGCAAAGAAAGAATAAAGATGGCATGAGAGTTTGAATCAAGCAAGCGCTGTGGACAAGAGAGCACACTGCTTTCTGAACCCACTATGCTCTTGAATATTGGAGAAT
Source organism: Loriculus beryllinus (assembly GCA_039877255.1). NCBI lineage: Eukaryota > Metazoa > Chordata > Aves > Psittaciformes > Psittacidae > Loriculus > Loriculus beryllinus. The sequence goes on from JBCJKH010053718.1 coordinate 22,157, forward strand.
ATTGGAATATCCCTGTAAAACCAGAATGACTGTGTAGAAGCAGAATTCCTTGCAAAAAACTTTCAAAACTTTTAACTCATTTCCCATTCCTGAGGAGTTCCCACACACGACTTGAATAAATAAAATGTGCTTGTTTCACATTTTATCAGCATATTTGTGTATCATTAGTCTCCTTTCAAATGCTTGGCATTATCTTTTTATTTTAGGTTCTGGATTTGGAGCATCCACAAAAGCCATGTGTTTAGGGATGCGGTACTGGAAGCCGGAAAAGTTGGAGTCCCTTATTGAAGTGAGCATTGAATGCGGACGTATGACTCATAACCATCCTACAGGTATGACCCACTGATTTACCAGCCGAAGCCCCTAAGGCTGCTTGTTGTTTCTGCAGGGACTAGCGTGGCTCCTGTGAGTTCACCTGATTAAACCCCTTCTGCTATGCAGACTTCAAGGCCTCCATTTAAATTTTGCATAACATATAAATGTATATATTACTTCTATCAGCCTATATATTTGTTTGGTACTATGCAGAGAACAAGCTCAGGCATTGGAGTTTTCCCTCCTAAAATCCCAACAACCAAACACAACCTGTCTTGTCCAAACCATACTCATATCACTTGCCCCGATCTAATTTTAGAATTCATGTACATCTAGATAACTTGCTGTTATCATGCAAGAAAGGATAATAACATTTTTCTCTTGATGGGTTTTGTCTTATCCAATCACTGTAGGTAAAGGTAGAAAACCCCCAGAAAATCTAACTCCATGTATTTCAAAACACAATCTGAAATATTCTCTAAACAAAACACAAATAAAGAGATTTAATGTAGTTCTGAATATTCAGGTCTGTCATTCAGGTAATTTTATGCTACACAAGCATGTATTCATTCTGTCTGTTCTAAACAGCAATAAATAAAAGCATAATGAATGGTGACACGTTCAACAGTGCTGTGAAGCAGTCAGAAATACCATCAGGATGACATAAAATTAGAGGAAAAGAATTGAAAGCGAAGCAGAAAGTACCATTAAGCCAATAAAGCCCATGGTGAATCAGCAGCTGTGAGTTGGTTGCAGCCTGGGTCTTCCCCTCAGTAAGGACTTACTAGAGCCAGGATATGGCACCAGGGAGCACCAAGTTGTCAAACACCTTCCATACATGGAGAAATTACATCCAGGAGTTTTCAGCTGGGAAAAGAGACAAGTGGCACACCAGGGAGTCAGAAAGGAGCAGGGTGGAAGGCCCACCAAGGCCTTCACTACCATGAACTGAAAAGGTGCCGGAGAAAGGCCAGTTGTGACTCTCATAACTCAAAGACTCAAAAAGAGAGAACCCAACCGACATGTCAGTAAGGACTGAAGCAAAAAGACAACAGGAATATTTCCCCTTGTTGTGTGTAGTTAAGCCACAGACCTTGATGCTATTGACAGCTGCAAAGTCCACAGATACATCTTGCTTCAAAGAGGATCAGGAAAGGGGATGAGAAGGGCTGTCACTGTTAAAAACAATAAAGCTGTGTAATTAAAGTTGCCCATAAGCTAGTCTAGCAGCTCTAGGGAGTGGAGAAGCCAAACCAGTGAGGTTCACTCCACACTGGCATTATTTGCAGAGCCAAGAGACCTCAGCTGGGGCTTGTTTTCTTACCTGATGTGAGGGCTGCAGTGAGTAGGGAGAGCAGAGTAAGAGCAGCAGGGGAAGGAAGCTACCTGGGGAGTGGGAAGAAGGAGACTGGTAGTCCCCCCAAAACCTTCTGGGCACACTCCAATCTCTACCACCCTCTGCACTGGCTTGTCCCACTGCCTCCTGCTAGCCCTTTGCATCACCCTCTAAACCGTTTGCTGCCATCCTCACACTTAATGTGGCACTCAAGGATCTTTATGGCCGTTGGGGTAGATGCTGTCTATCTGAGTAAGACTGTTTGAGCTTGCTCTACCTGGGTTTTTATTCTTTATGAAAGATGCTTTCTGGGCTGGATGTATCTTGGGCTTGATCCAGTATTGCAGTCATTACAGCAGAAAGGATTAGTAATTGTCTCATCTGGATTTGTAACCTCCTAAAACAATTAAGTTTTATCTTCAGCAAAATACGTGAAGCTCATGTTTACCTCTAAGCACAAGTGAACGCTTTTGGACTCCTGCACCGCAAGAAGCATATGCATCAATACTTCCCTCACCCAAGGCTTGTTTAAATGACTGAGTTGTTTTCTTAACCTTCTTTTCCACGGATTGGTTTTGTTGTCTTTGAGAGAATGCCAAAAGCACAAACAAATATGGAAAATTAGGCCCTCTGTGTTTGATGTCATGGAAGTGTTTAGTGCCCATCAACAGAAAGTTCATCTTAAGTATATTTGTGTCCAAAGTGGAAGACTTTGACCTAATTAGGCAGGCAGACAGCATGTCTTATTTGGATAATTGTTTCTTTCCTCTAAGGAGACATGGGAAAAAAGCCATTGTCAAGTAAGACATGGACTTGTCCCCTTAGAACAAAATGAGCCAGAAACGGTTGTTAGATCAAACAACCACATACCTTGTGCTGGATGAATCTGCAAGCAAGCTGATATAGCTTCTAACTGAACCACTTTGCACAGGTCATGTGTTTCACACGACTTCAATTATAAGATTTTCAGTATAACATTAGTGGATCATATTTATTTTTGACCCTTATTTTGATTTCTGTCATGTTACACCACTGAGAACAGAAGCTTCCTTTTATGTAAAGTAAGTTGTAAACCAACATACACCACATATTAGCCAAGAACCTCAACATGCCATGGGCAGAGGTAGGTTATGTACCTTCGTTAATCTACCCAACAACCATGAGGCA
>JBCJKH010053722.1:2625-13309 GCA_039877255.1 Loriculus beryllinus
GTGCTCAGCTGTGAGAGCATCCTGGCCTGGGGACCATCCTGATCCTTCGGGGTGGAGTAGGCCCAGCATGAGGAGCTGGGGGGAAGCTGACCCACAAGCAGGGTCTCGGTGGGGCAAGGGGAGTGGGGCAGAGCGGGCTGCCAGTGCCAGGTTGTGTTTGCCTCCGTGCAGCTGCAGCACAGCAGGTATGATTCATCACTTCTTCTGCGGTACAGTTTATGTGAAGCTGCACTGTATAAATAGCCAGATGATACATGAATGTCCTCCTGGCTCTCTAATTAGTGATGCTTCTGCTGGAGCTTTGGGGTCCAGCAGAGGTGAGAGCAGGCTGGTTCACTGCTGAGCACTGGATGAATGGCTCAAGGGGAGGTAGTGGCCTGTCAGAGCCATCTCCATTAACCTGGCTGTGAGCAGTGGGAGGGGATAGGTGACAGGTAGGCTGAAGGGTTGATCTGGGGGGGAAAGCAACATTGGTCAACTTCTGTATCACTTGTCCACCCTGGGTTGGGCAGGTCTGTGCAGCACCTGCCCCGAGCTGGGGAGCATCCCCTAGAGTATCCCTTTTCTCCCTGCATCTTCCCCTGCAATGCTGTGCACCGTAACCCCGAGCACCCAGGTGACTTCTCCAGCCCCATCAGCGCACCCTGTCCCCAGAGACTAATGCTCCTTCATTCCAAGCAATGTTGCACGTCACCCTGTTTTCCCCCTGACAGCTCTTCCTGGTGGATTCTGTTGGCTCTATGAGCAAGTCAGCCTGGGGCATGTGGATGCATTGAGCAAACCTCCTGGCTGTGTAATTCATAGAATCATAGAATCACAGAATCTCAGACTGGTTTGGGTTGGAGGGACTTTAAAGCTGCTCCAGTTCCAAGCCCCTGCCATGGGCAAGGACGCCTTCCACTGGACCAGGTTGCTCCAAGCCCCGTCCAACATGGCCTTGGACACTGCCAGGGATGGGGCAGCTACAGCTTCTCTGGGCAACCTGTGCCAGAGCCTCATCACCCTCACAGGGAAGAACTTCTTAATTGTTCTGGTGCTGTTGGTCCCGAGAGGCACATAACCAGCATGACAGAGGCACTTGTTTCTCACGGGGGGTGTCTGCCATCTTGCAACCATGCAGATGGTTTGGGCTGGGGACCACTTTGGGAGGGGTGGCTATAATGGTGCAGGGAGCATGGAAGGGATGTAGCAAGCATAGCAAACAGAACAGCATTCTCATACAGTCCCCACATCTCCGAGATCAACATCTCCCGTGTGCTAGCAGCTCGGGATGGAGCCCTCACCTCAAGAGCCTCTCCTGGGGCAGTGGAAAGCTGAGCAGAGTTAGAACTGTCACAGTGGGAACACTCAAATGACACTAAGGGGGTGTTATAAGAAGCCAGCAGCACCCGTCCCCTGGGGTAATGGCTGGACTTGATGATCTTAAAGGTCTTTTCCGACATAGTTGATTCTATGATTCTATACACAACTGGTGGAGGGGGAAGCCTTGGGGGAGCAAAGCTTCCCTCTCCTTGTAAGTAATCCCCTTCTCATTCAGTGATGCAGTGTGCACATTCACCAAAATTCAATAATAAGCCATGGGATTTGAGAATGTGTTTAATACTAAACTCACGGTTAAACACTGTGCTGAATAGAAATGGAGCCAAAAATTGGCGTACGTGCTTTGCTGAATAGGAACAGCTTGCTGCACTTCAGGATCAGTGGAGAATGGAGATAACTCTGTGAGGATGATTCACTTCACTCAAGCCCAGACAGCCTCAAGCTCCACAACCCAGATCCCACCCTGCTTGTAAAGGAGACTTGAGAGCACAAGAGGCTGGAATGGAGCAGTGAGGCATACAAAGACTGCCAGACACCCAGGATGTGAAAATAACAAATGTAAAAACGTTTGCTGCAGAGTGTCCCTCCCTCGGGGTCTAACATGAATCTGCAGAAACGCTGCATGAATAAAGCGGTGACCTTACCTAAGTGATGCATGACAACTGAGTCAAACCACTGGCACTTCAGACAGCTTCACTTAGGAGCACTTGTCTACACTACAAAGCCTTTACCAGCAGCTAAACTGGCTGATTTATGTCAGCAGTACCTCCTAAAGCAGACTAAGCTTATACTTGGAAGGGGGTGACTTGGAAGATTTATCTTAATGGCATCCCAGAACAAAATAATCTGTGCTCTGCTGCTTACTTGACAGGTTTTCCTGATCTACCTAACCTGGTTTGGGAAATAATCTCTTTTCTCCAGGAAAACTTCAGAACACCAGCTTGACTGAAGAGACTGATGCAGCAGCAAACACACATAAAGAGGGCTGCCTAGGAGTAATGAAATGTAAAGATGACAAGAAGCAGGAAGCTTGGGATAAAAAACAGGCAAGGAAAGGTTTCCCAGTGGTAAACCATTTTTTGTTACAGATGAAAACGAAAGGAAAAAGAGCTAAACAGCATACCACAGACAGAGTAATGCTGAAAGCCTGTCACAAAGAGAGTTTACATTAGCTGACAAACAAAACACATCAAGAAAGGCATAGAATGTTGCCCTGAAGGACACATCTTTGTAAGAAATGGCCAGGCTCTGGAGAGCAGAGCAATTGGAGAGGAGAAGGAAGCTGAGAAACCTAGATCATAGAATTACAGAATTGTTTAGGTTGGACTTGAGATCATCAAGTCCAACCTTTAATCTAGCACTGCCAAGTCCACCGCTAAACCACATCCCTCAGTGGCTCTCTACATGTCTTTTTAAATGCCTCTAGGGATGGTGACTCCACCACTTCCCTGGGCAGCCTGTTCCAAAGCTTGACAACACTTCAATTGAAGAAATTCTTCCAAATATCCAATCTAAATCTCCTCCGGCACAACTTGACGCCATTTCCTGTCATCCTACTGCTTGTTACATGAGAGAAGAAACCAATGCCCGTATCGCTAGAGCTTCCTTTTAGGTAGCTGTAGAGAGTGATAAGGTCTCCCTGGGCCTCCATTTCTTCAACAACCCCAGTCCTTTCAGCCACTTCTCATAAATCCTGTGCTCCAGACCCTGCAGCAGCTTCGTTGTCCTTCTCTGGACCCACTCCAGCAAGTCAATGTCTTTCTTGTAGTGAGGCGCTTCAACAAAGCCTCACCAGTGCTGAGTACAGGGGGATGATCACTCCCCTTGTCCTGCTGGCCACACTATTTCTGTTACAAGCCAGGATGCTTTTGGCCACTGCTGGCTCATGTTCAGCTCACTGCTAACAAACGCCCCCAGGTCCTTTTTTGCCAGGCAGCTTTCCAGCTGCTATTCTCCAAGCCCGCAAGGTTGCATGGTGTTATAGTGATCCAAGTGCAGACAGAACCTGGCTCAGAGCCTTGGTGAACCTCATACAATTGATCTCAGCCCATCGATCCAGCCTGTCCAGATCCCCCTGTAGAACCTGGGTCTTCTTCCCCAGCAGCTCAGCTCATTTTTTCAGCACACAAGGACAGCCTGCTCCTGTGCCTTTAAGGTTTTTTACTTAGAGCATGTCCAGCCTTCCTGGACTCCTTTCAGTACTGGCTCCCAAGGGACTCCATCAACCAGGCTCCTAAACAGGCCAAAGTCTGCCCTCCAAAAATCCAAGGCAGCAGTTCTGCTGACCCCCTCCTTACTTCCTCAAGAATCAAAAACGCAGCCATTTTGTGATTTTGATTAAAGGATCCTGCTAAAAATTGTTGAGGTGTCTGTTTCAGTATTTACAGTCTGACCTGGAACAGCCCCCCCAGAAGTGAGTAACAGCAATTCCTCAATTGAAAGGTTTTACCAGAAGCCCTGTGAAGATTTATGATGGGCACACGTGTACCCCAGGGCATGAGCTGGCTACAGCCCCCAATGGCAGGCATGAGTGGGCTCTAGCCAGCCTCTGTGCCAGCCACTTCCAGCTGTGGCAAGCAGAGACCCCCTGAGCAAAGGAGCTGGCACCAGTGAGGTGCCTCCAGGGCCAGACCAAGCCCCTGGGGGATGCAGGGTTTGCAATATCACTGCCATTTTTGTGCATCTGTGCAGAGCTGGGGTTGGGAAAATGGGCAAGGGGTCCAGCAGGGGATATACTGAGAATAAGATATCAGTGAGCAAGAACTGCATTTCACAGAAAAAAGGAAAAAACTAAACCAAACAGAAAAAGAAACCAACCCGATTTCAACACTTGTTCCCCACTCCATGCCAGAGAAGGAACTCAATTTTGGATGGTCCCAACACAGAGAGAGGAGGGAGAAGAAGGGAGCGGGGTAAAGGGTGAGGGGAAAATGTGGAGAAAGCCTGACGGGAGTGCCTCAGCAGCAGGCAGCTTGGGCTGGGGTAATGCCAGCATGGCTGAGGTCAGACATGAGGAGCACTTAATCCTCAGCATGGCCACTCATTTCCTCACTGTCTTAAAAAATACATATGTTTACAGGACCTCTCGGGGAAGGGAAGTTCTGTGAATCAGTGTCTGACTATTACTTGCTGACCCAGATGAAGGCATTAGCAACCTGGAGCGCACTTTTCATGTCAGCTCCCCAGGCATCCTATTAGCTGTGTGCCATTAGAGCTAACCTCACCTGACCTTGTATCACTGTCATGTTGACATAGCACTAGTTATGTCTCCCATGGACCTCAGTTCACCTTCGGGGGCCTTCTCTCCCAGCCTTGAAACTCTTCTTTCAAGGTCCTTGGCTTGTTGAAGTGTAAAATCTTTCTGCTTCATAATAGTAAGTTCTTCAAAAGGAGGTACTTTTTCTTCATGCTGCACTATCCTTGGAGATTCTCGTGGCAACCAAGTTCCTACTCTGAGGCGCTTTTGATCACACCATTGCTCTGCAGAGCACCCCAAAATACATACTGTCAGTTTCCAAGAACTGTGGATTGCCAAAGGAAACCTTTAAGCTGCCATGTCCTGCTAGGTATTAAAGAGGCATTCCTTTACCCTTGCCAGCAGCCATCAGGCTCTGAAGTGCTTCTCTGCTGCTGAAGGGTCACACCTGATTTCAGCCTCTGTCAATGAGGCCCTTCCTGTACATCACAGCCCTGGCCCTGGGCCAGAGAGGTTGGTGTTCAGGCAGTGTGGCTGCTGCAGCCTCCCTGGGTTCCTCATCTCTTCCACAAGGAAACCCCTCCGAGAAGAAGGGTCGCTGGGAGCCCTTGTGAATTAGACAAGTGGTAATTTTTCTTGATGGCATCTTCCAAACTGCTAACCAAAGGCATCGCTGGGAGGTGAGGACCAGCAGGTCAGACCAGCCCAGGGAAGCATGGCCACAGGGTAGGGTGACGGTCAAGCCTATGGAGGTGACAGAGAACCTTAACAATGTGAATGGTTTCTGGTTGGAATTAGGCACCTGGAGACACCCCCAGCACAGTTTTCAAAAGATTGCCATCTCCCAGTGAATTTATCTCAATGGAAGCTGGGGACCAAGGGACTTCCCAAAGCCCCATTGCTCCCCGTGCCACACGGAGATCGTTGCATGTCTGGTCTTCAAGAGCCATTGGTATCATTCACCCAGCAGGCTTTTGGTCCCGAAGGCTGCAGCTCTGCCACCATGGAAAGCATCAGCTTTCCATACTAGCTGGTCCCTTGGCAGGACGAAGCAGAGCCTGAGCAGTCATGCTCACATGGTTGCATGTCCATTGAATTAGCCACAACACAAGGCCCGACGTCTGTGCAGCCTTACTCTGTCGCCCTTGCCTCGTGCCAGCTTCAGGAGGACATGTAGCACCTGACCTAGCATGAAAGCTGCTGTAATAACATTAACCTTTCCAAACACATGTTTTCTGGTGAATAAGAAGCATCAAATTGATTCAAAATAGCAGCTCACTGTTTTGTGGTATATGGTTGTGGTAGATTTGGGTCAGCACTAAGTGTCCTAAAAGTTGATTTACTACCTCATTGAGCTACAGCCTCTACTAGGTGGAAATTTGAGTAACATTTCCAGAAGTACCCAAGTACTCCTGAAAAATTTTACTGCCAAATATTAATTTCCTACATTTCCTTTTTCCTCCCACTTTCTCTCCTTATTCCCATTATTGTTTCAGGAGCAAAGAATTGATGTCAGTGCCATGAATAGCTCTTAATTCATTTGGTTACGGCTTTGTGTAGGGAGATTATTTACTTTTTCATCGGAAGGTCTTATTGCACTTATTCTCTCCTCCTTTCTTGCACTGGCCTCTTCTTCCCTGCACTATCATTTGAAGACTCCCCCTCAAGCTGCTCTCGTAATGGAGGCATCACTACTGAGTCATCCCTTTGCACTCAGCTCCTTGCTAACCCACCTCTTGCTGTTTCCTTCACAAGAGTTATTCACTTCTTCATCCTCACATCCATCCCCAGCGGTCTCTGGTTTGGGCATTTCCACCTTCAGTCATTCCTGTTTCCTCCTCTCTGAATTTTCTCTTCTTTCTCTGGAGTCTGCATCATTGGAGGTGGTGCCTGCCCCTTTTTCCTACCTGCTGTTTATTTGAATGCCTTTCTCAGATAGCCTCCCAAGCTTCTGGTCGTCTTCTCCTCCTCCCTGCTACAAAAGTATTTACCTCATCCTCATCTTTACAGTCATTGTGGAGGCAGCAGGGACAGGCTTGGCAACCTTCCATTTGATAATTTTCCATGGCAAATAGGTTCCCCTGGTTGTTTGTGCTTTCGTTTCTCTGCTCTAGCCACTGCAGTCCTGAGACCTCCTCCTAGCTCTCGCCCTCCTGCTTCAGAGGCAGCTCTGAGGAAGGAGGCCTGGCCACTCTTGAAGGCTGGTGATGCCAAGTCAAAACCTCCCCAAAAACCTCTCTGCTCCTTGTGCTGTTGAGCCTGATTCAGGAGGAAGCTGTAAGCACAGCTCCTGTTTGAGGTGCAGGAAGGGCGAAAGGAGGAGACCATTCCCTCTCTGGTGCTCCCAGACACACTGCTCGGGTCTGTGGGCCGCTGCCTCCCTTCTCTCCAACAAGGCAGCCGGGGTAGGACAAAAACTGCTGCTCCCCACACCAGAGCGTAACCAAAACAATCATTATTTGTAACACTACACACACTATTTAGCCACAAGTCTAAGGGCAGGTTGCTTGTATTGAATCCAAAACCTTGGTTTTCCCACCCCTCCAAGAAAGGAAAGGACATCACAGTCCTTCAGTTCTCCAGGTCCTTCCCCTCCTGCTCCTCTTTCTCTTCTTGTGAGCCCATCTGTAGATCTGGGGACCCAGAGGGTTTCTTCCTCAGGCTGCCTCTGCTCGGGTGTCTGGGAGCTCAGAAATACCTGGTGAGCATCACAGGAGGAGGGAGTCACACCAAGTGTCTTTCAGAAAGCAGCTGAGGCTCCTTTGAAGAGCTCAAGTCCCCAGATCCGAAGCAGGTCATTATTATCACAGGTGAAACACACTTCAGAGGAGTGGGATGCAGCCAGGGACACTGACTGACAGCTGACAGCTACAACACTGCAGGCTGCATGATTTTTTACATCAGGGTCAGGAGCTTCCATACCACATCCTCAGGGAAGGACTGAGATTATCTAGATCATACCCTTTCTCATCCAAGCAGCAGCTCTGCCCTCCAGTACAAGCAAAGTCTCTGGAGTAGGAGACTCCCTGTGCATTAGCACATCAAAACAGGCTGTCACACCACAAAGTGTGCCATACCAGCATCCTCGTGGTTGTCACTCAAGAAGTCCAATGTCCAAAATGGAGGTAGAAGACAGAGAGGGAGCTCCCCTTCCAGCTCATCCAGAGACCTTTCTTTCAGAGGTATATGAATACAGTCTGCATAGCCAGGACATCGGCTGGCAAAGCTCAGTCACCCAAGTAGAAGGAAAAGTTACAGGAGGTTTTGCCAACAAGAAAAATAAAAAGGAGGAAAAAATAGGTTCAAGTGGCAACACATAATTCACCCAATAACAGCAACAACCTTTCAGCAACTTTTTGGCTATTCAGTAGCTTTTGGTGCACTTTTTGTTAGCCATATGGGACAGAGATTATGTGATCCTATCCAGGTAACATCATTAAACCAGAAAAAGATACTACAGCAAAACAGCCTTTTCTGTGGCTTAATTATATGGCCTTGATCCAAACTCCACTGAAGTGGATCAGAATCCTTGCCACTGACTCAAAAGACTTTATACGACTGAATACTCCCAGCAGGGCTTTAACAGGAAAAAAGACTGAAGTTTAAACAGGAAAAAAGACTGAAGTTTAAACAGCAAAACACAGAACATAATCCATACAGCAGGAAAGCTGCCGACATAATTCCATGGCACGAGCAACTGCTGTTGATGGGAAAAAGGAGATTCTGACCTAATGGGAGAGCTTTAGGGTTTGCATCTTCATTTTCTCTCTATGGACTTGAGGAATGGTTTGGGATTTACATCAATAAACTGGTGCCTAACTATAAAGCATACACTGTCAGGGGGCCAAAATACACGTCTGGTCTGTGCATCCGGGAGAGGTAGAGTATGTTGACACCCAGAGTTTGTTTTCTTACTGTGCCAAATCTTGATTAGGTTGAAGTGAATGGAAACACTTCAGCAGGATGGTGATTTAGCTCATTCTCTGGAGAGGGCTGGCACTATTGCACACTCTGGACTGGCTATCACTTTGCAGAGTCCTTTTTATAGATGCTTTTTGTTTATAAGCAAAAGTACTTACATTAACATTGCAAAAACAAATAGTCTAATGTTACATTTTAAGGGCACATTAACTTGAAAGCACAGCCAAGTTTGTTGACTAAAATGATTTACACAACTCTAAGGGCACTAAATAAGTATTTCTCAATGTCTCAGCAGCAGCTCAAAGGAGCAGAAGCTAAAAATGTTACAGTTCAACAAACAGTTCTGTGTTTCTACTCTTGATAAGTACAGCATGTTTCTCTGCAAAGGAAAGACTCAGGGATTGCTTCAAGGAAAAAAGAAAAATCAGAACAACAAATCAACAAACAAACCATAAATAAATAAATAACACAAATCATTTCGAAGTACATATTGTCCTCTTACCCTCCATCCATTTCCCCATATAACTTCATTACAACAGCCCCAACAAATCATCTGCAATATGCCCAGGATTCCCTAATTACCTTCAAACAGGCTGCTGGCTGACCAAGAGGCAACCCCTGGTGCGGCTGATCCAACAGCCCTTTGCTTGACAGGGACAGGGAAGTCCATGTGTCAGCAAACTCCATTTACACAAGGTGATCATCCAAGGTGCCCCGGTTGCCTGAGAGCTGCCAAATATCCTCCACCAGCAAACAGTTTGATGTGAGGTGAGTGCGTTCAGCATCACACAGACATGGTAAGCACCTCACAGGGGCACGGACAAGCCTTACACATGGCCATGGGGCCTTATGTGTGATTCCAGTTTGCAGATGCACCCCTTGATCACGGATAGGTCCCTGTCAAAGGTTATCATCAACTGAGAGCTCAGTTGGGATCTGTATGCAGTTCACCAAGGGGAACTGCCTAGGTACCTTGCCAAGGAAGCAGTATAAAATGGAGACAGTTCCTTACAAAAGCAGGTGAAGGAGAGGTAAAATGAGCAGCTGGAAACTGAATTCAGGAAAACATTATGCTAGCATACATCTAATACTGAGAGCAATCATTCAAAGGACTCATTTCCAAGGCACACTGCAAAATCCCTGTTACTTGATGCCTGGAGACAGTTTCATTAAAGACATTGTTCAACCAAAAGCTGTTGTGCTTGATTTTAGGAACTGAAGGATAAAATTCAAAGAAGTCCTCCATCACCAAAGGTGAAGCAGGGTGATCACAAAGGATTTAAAACCACTAAAGACTATGAATGCAACCATTTAAAAGGTCTGAAAAGCTTTTGTCTCTGAAAAAAATGGCAGAGAAACAGAATGGAAGAGTATGCTCTGCAGCTGGACTGCAGGCAGGGAAAATACCAAGAAGCACTCCACTGCTTTGTTTGGTGATTTCTATGGCTATGGTTGCCAAACAACAAAGATCTCCACTGATGTGTTGACCACAGCAGGCCTAGAGAAGCATGAATGTGGCCAGCTTTCACAGCTACAGAAAGAGATGAGAACCAGTGTTTTGTGTCATCCAGTCACACAGCACATAAATATGTCCTAATAAAAGGCATGCAAAGTCATGCAAAGGCATGCCTTACCTCCTCTGCTAAGTCAGCTGAGAATATGTTTTGTTGTTGCAGTTAAAACGGTCCAACTGCTGAATGTGACATTTGGGGCATACATCTTCCATGACATGTTGTCTGTCTTTTCTGCAGGTTTTCCTTCTTTGTGAGGTAGCAAGAAAACTTCATTCTAAATAGGCAGACATCTTGCAGACTTGATACTCACTCAGGTCCTCTTACCATGCACATTCATTAGATCTGCTTTGCCACAAGAAGATGGCTGGCCTTTTGCTTGTGATATGATCATTTGCCAGGGATGATTTTAAATAGAGCAAAGAGTTCCTACACTGATGCAGCCTGAGACCTGTTTTTCTCTGAACTTTTGGTGAACAACGCAAGACAGAGCAGGTAAATACTGCTTTGAGTAACATTGGCAGTATCTCAAAGATACAAGGAGAAGCCCATAAGCTGAACTCTCTTTGTATAAACACCAATAGGGGATAAGTCAGTACTCTTGAAATCAGTATGTCACCTTATTTCGACATCAAACTAAAGCTTGATGTGAAAGTTCAGACAGGGCTGAATCTGGCCCCATGATTTATATTGTTTATTAACTTAGGAGCCAGCACAATAGTAAAATATTTCAGAC
>JBCJKH010053728.1:0-17566 GCA_039877255.1 Loriculus beryllinus
TGGCCTTGAACACTGCCAGGGATGGGGCAGCCACAGCTTTTCTGGGCACCCTGTGCCAGCGCCTCAGCACCCTCACAATGAAGAACTTCTTCCTTATATCTCATCCAAGTGCCTCAGCTTGTTGGGAACAACTGGGTAATAAATAATTATCAAATAAATATCCTCTGTGTACGTGTTTGGGTACAAAAAGGTAAAAGCTGCTAATCCTTAATGAACAGAAAAAGATGCAAAATAATGGCAGTAAAGACGTTAGCTGATGTCTGTGTAGCACTGATTTTAGGTTAAATTTTTAGTTTGTTTTAAAAGATCTTCGCTGCAGCTATGGGAAAGCTGAAGCCAAGGTTGCACTGACCCCAGCAGCTCTTGGTAATCAGCAAAAGGTTTGGCGAGACATGCAGCCCTTCACCAGGCTGGGTGCTCTGCAGAAGAGCAAATCACCTCACTTTTCTGACCACCCCTTCCCTTTCTGCACTTGCACCTCACCTGTTCTCTTCTCTTTATATCAGATGCTGTTTAAGGGCTTAAGACGGCAAAATCACTTCTTAGTTTAAATCTCCCTGACATTCGTTGGTAGTGTGAGGCCAGGCACGCTCCCCAACAAGGGCAGGCTGCACCCTGCTCCGGCAGGACGAGGCATGTCGCTCACCCCAGGCATTGCTCCAGATCATGGGGCTGCTCTGACTTGTCCTGAGCAGTTGTTTTTCCATCCAGACCAGACTAAGAGGGTGGAGGAGGATGGCTTACATTCAGCTTTCCCTCCACTTCTCAGCTATGAGGAGCAATAGAGCCTTTGGCTTCTAGGATTTAAAGGAAACTTGGTTGGATGTTCCAGTTTTGTTAAAATGTGAGTCAACTTTTCCGTGTTTCAAAAGAAACGGCTCTGAGGCAAAAATTCCCCCAGTTTTTCAGCATCCAGCAACAAGTTCTGAACATTAAGTGGGCTCAGTTTTGCAGGCTAAGCTGAAGTCTGTAGAAAAATGATCAATAAGAATAAAAAGTGATCATATTAGAAAGGTTTCAGTTTTAACTGCAGAGGGCAGTTAGGAATTCAGGGAAAAAAAAGCCTTTTTAGCTGACCCTAGGTATAGGGAAACTGCAGTACAAGGCTAAACCAATCCAAGATTCACATTTCTCTAGTCCCTTCCCTTCCCACCGTGATTCCATATTAGTGCTTCAATCTCCTCCCCTTGCTGAGCAAGGTGGATGCTGAAGAGTTGTTCCTTAGTGTGAGGAAGTGTGGTGACCTTTATGTCCAAGGCTGGGGAGGTGATCATACACATGTGTTAGTATGAAAATCACCTAAAACACCTGGAAATCTGATTTCTTGCTCATTAAAGTCTCTTGCCATCTGCTTCACCCTATGGTTAAACTCATCAGGCCCCTTTTCTCTTATACCCTCACTGCCATCAGCCAAAGGTGCTGAATACAGAGCAATTAGGTGATCAGTTACAAGGGGGCTGTGAAGTACTTCAATTCAATTTTGCCACTATAGATCCAGCCACCGCCCTGACTTACAGGGGATTTCAGACTTTAACGAGAAAAGCCGATTACAGATGAGGCAGCCCGACAGAGCAGCCGTTCTCCCCACTCTCATCTGCTGCTTCATCTCAGTCCCTGCTGCTCATGAGTTTCCCTGAAGGACTCATCTCAGTAAATGCATGCAAGCCTGTTAACTGTAATTTTTGTTCATCCTTTGGCTGTCTTATAATGAAGATTTTTTCACTTTATTTTTGTTTCTCTCTTTTCAAAACACGGTTAGAAGTTCATGTGAAGGGCTGAGGCACAGAGCACTCCTTGCTATCCTCTAGCACCAGCTCTGACCCGTTCTTTTAGCCAGAGCTGCTCACCTGCTTATGTGTGATCTAACACAGAGGCTGCAAATTAAATAGAAACTTGGCATCTTTTGAATCAGATGTTGATTTCCACAGGTCCAGATATTCCATTCTATCTGGGGCAGTGCTTTAGCCAGGGGACTTCCTCTGACTGGGATAAAGCCTTTGCAATAACCCAACAGAACTCTAATCTGACCTATATATGTATATATATATAT
Organism: Loriculus beryllinus; assembly: GCA_039877255.1. Taxonomy (NCBI): domain Eukaryota; kingdom Metazoa; phylum Chordata; class Aves; order Psittaciformes; family Psittacidae; genus Loriculus; species Loriculus beryllinus. Next base: position 2,051 of record JBCJKH010053728.1, read on the forward strand.
ATATATATAACTATAACTATTACAATATAACAAATATAGTAAATATAAATAACAAATAACTTCTGGCTATAACAGTACAGTTTTACTACACTGTAGTCTAGTGGATAGCATAGCATATAGAATGGCTTTAGTAAAACTTTATATTATGGTGTATAATATAGCATAGTAAAACTTCACTAAAACAGTATTTTAGTATAACTTTATACTACTGTATAGTGTATTGTACAATATAGTATTGTATAATATAAAGTATAATAAAGTAAAAATTTACTATAACAGCTTTAGTATAACTATATGATAGTGTATAGAATAGTATATAGTATAGTGTATAGTATATATACTATATATAGTATAGTAAAACTATATTATATATAGGATATATAGTATAGTAAAACTGTATTTTTACTGTAGTATAATATAGTGAAAAACTAAAATAAAGCAAAAAAGTATATATAAAACTAGTTGAACTGTAGTTTTAGTAAAAGTGTATTATGCTATAAAATAGTATATAATGTAGTATCTAACAAAAAACTTTGGTAACACTTCACTAAAACTACAGTTTAGTAAAGATTTACTAAAATTATACTATATACTCTACTATAATTTCCAGTGGTAATTGGATAGCTGTGATACTGTAATATATACTGTAATATACATATAAAGTTCCATATGTAGAAATCAGATTAGATTCGAGTTCTGATGGGTTATTATAGTTTCTGAGACCTCTCCAGGTGTAGCTGGAGGTCAGTCTCTGGAGAACACACTGTGTGTGCAAGTCACTGTGTGTGCCCTTGCAGCACCTTCACTGGGAATTCAGGTCACCCAGTGCACTGCCTGGAGCCCTACAGACAGACCTGAAGGGAGGCTGTAGGGACCCACATGGATCGGGGGTGGTGGATCAGGGAACATGTTCAACCTTCCGCCCGTCTCTCCTGAAAATGCTTTCTGGTGTCTCTCGAAGCCCAGGTGCCTCATTTGACAGTACTCTCTCAATGTCTAGTTAATTGGTTCTATTTAAGGTAGCCAACAAATATTTAAAGATTCTAGATTCAGTTAGACAAATGCACGCACTTACCAAAAACTGTGTTACTGAGAATCCAAGTCCCAGGATCCTCCACAACAGGTCTTCTAGCTTACAAGGACGAAGACAGCAGCACATCTGTTCGTCACAGGAAGGGCAGGGCTAAAGCCTGCTTATCTCAAAAGTCTGAACGGTTGCGATAAGAGTTTTGCCTCCCCAGAACTGTCCACGCTTAAAAGTTACAAAATGAGTGTGATCCTAGTACCATTATGCAATGAATGCAAATAAAATGTAGCACATAAAATGGCTAATCTAGCAAAATAGGAAAAGAAAATTGTGTTCCCACTGATGCTGTAAAAGGTTGAAGCTGAGAAAGAAAGTAACTTAAGCTCGCACCATTCACGGGAGACTCGACAATAGTACTTCTTCACGGAGGGATCTGAGAAATTTGGGTTACAGAGGTTGAATACAGTAAACTATAAATAGGGTCAGCATATAATTGAAGTCTTGTGTCCAGAACAATTTCTGATAAAAGGACGTAGTGGCAGATACCTTGTTTGTCACAGATGCATAAACAAAGGCAGGTTAGTGTTTAATGTGCCTCCAAAAGGAATATTAGAAGATTCAATTCAAAAAGCTCTCCTGGCTCTGAAGAAACGAGCTGGTTTGTTGGATGATGCGGAGATTTTTCTTTGGGAGGCATCCCACACAGACTGTTCTGACAGATAACAAAATGCTCAACATAGGCAGAAGAAAATTTCCCAGCCTGCTGAAGATACCAGGCTTGCTGAATACTTCAGCTCTTACTGTTTGTGCATGTCCTGATGTACCAGCTTTAGAACATCTTGAACAACTTTGACTAAATTTCACTTCACTGAAGAAGGTTCTCTTCTCTAATCCCACATATGAAGCTGGGTTTTGAAATGTCTTTCCTTTAGATCACAAGGGTAATGAAAAGCACTTGTATGACATTTGCACTGCAACTATCTTTAGGCTGCAGTCAGTGGTAAAGAACCTGAATTCTGCCAACACGAGAAGCTAAAAGTGGACTTTCAAGGGAACTTTACAGTGAGAACTGAGCTTGTGTTCCTGAAGTGAAACTTTAGGTTGTACTGGAATAACCTGCTTCTTTGCAGCGCTTTAAAACTCTTTTTTTGAGAAAAGTGTTGAATGAAAACTTTAAGGGTTCTGGCTAGGATAGTTACGTGGCCCATTTCCAGTCTAATTAAATTGGCTTTTTAATAATTGATTAGACTAAGGAGACAATTTCATAGAATCACAGAATAGGCTGTGATAACACTATGATTCCGTGTGATTCCAGAGGCTGCAAGAGGCCTCTAGAGATCGTGAAGTCCAAACCCCTGCCCAAGCAGAGTCAGGTAGAACAGGTTTCCCACTAGTGTGTTGTCAGGTTTTGAATATCTCCCAAGGCTGGAGACTCCACAACCTTTTCACTCCATTTAAGGTCTTTTAGGGATTTTTATTTCACTCATATTGTGCTTTCTAAGAATTTCAGCTGGCCCTCACACTACAGTTAATAGTTTTTAGCCAACTAAAATGCTGCTCAATACAGGCATGTTTATATTTTGGCTCTTCACGAAAAGAAAAATCCACTTCAAAGACTAAATTTGATCTAAAATGAGTATTCTATTCTACAGGAATGCAAAATAGCTTTTGGATCCATGAGAAACTACACAATTAGTCTGTATCAGTATTATTACCGTTTTTAGATAGTATTTTGTGGAGTTTACATGACTTTGCTTTTAAGGTAGGAGTAAGATTGTCTTGTTTATCTAATCTCTGTCAGATGTTTCTTTGAGAATGCAGGTAGATATTGCTGTAAACCCATCATGGTTTGGTTAACAATTGTCACAAGTCTGAAAAAGTAGTTAGCTCTGAAGAATAAACAAATGTGAGGACTTCTTACAGGATAAGGAGTATTGCCAAACCCCAGTGAGCCAGGGTGCTTGGAAATTAGAAGCCAAAGAGCACTTTCTGGCTGTAATAAAGATAACTAAGCCTCTTCTTCCCCCCACTCCACCCCCCCCCCCCCCCAAAGAAAAAATCAGGATCTTGATTTTCAATGACTTGTGTGTGCAATAAATAGCACACTACCCCACAATGATGTAGACAAGAATCTAAGAGCTCACTTTATTACACAGCTGAAAATATAAGACACTACAAATGTCTCTTAGAAATATATATCAAGCTTTAGCCTAATGCTGCAGAATTTAATTTCAAAGTAATATGCAAATTTGCTTGCTTTCCAAGGCACAATGGTATAAACACAAAACCAGCAGATGCAATATTTAATACAAAAATACAAATACTGTTAATCTAAACAACAAAACAGCACATTTCCTCCCATGTATAAACCTTAATTTAAAAAAGGTTAGCTTTATTCTCAGTCATGAAATGCCAATAAAAACTATTCCTTTAGTGACACCTACTCAGAATATGTCCCTGTTATACCAGCATAGTAAGTATGGGTGTAACATGTACAAATTTTACTGCATTATGCAAGAGAAGTTTGGCTTGGTTTTTTCCTGATAAAACTGCAAAGTAACTCTGCAAAATTGGATGATCTCAGGAGTTTGAAATGCTCCCTGAAAGACTGAGTCCTCACTGAAATACATTAATAACTTTGACATTAAACAATTACTTTGTTAAATAAATTATCTCAATTATAAATAGAGTCAAATTTCTGAAAAAACACTCTCTTTTAAACCCTGTATTTGAAAAACTTCCAATGCAGAATGAATTTAAACACTGTTTTATTGACAGCAAATACAAAGAACTGTTAAAACAGTGAAGAACTCAGAATGTGAATTTTAAATGAGCTAATAGTGAAATTACAAAGAAAAAACCCAACTTCCATATTGCTTGGCCTTTCTCAAGCAAATGAAAATACAAAAGTAATCCAGATCGTACAGATTTCACATAGAGTTCATGAAAAAGAATTTCAGCATCGATTCATAAAGCTGATTCTTTGGCTGACTGAATGTGATGGAGCAGCTGATTACAATAGGCAGGCGTCTGATGCTTATGTGCAACCGCTTCAATTTCTTTCACGAGCAGTTCTGGATATAAACTGCTTCCTTCCTTTAACACTTCTGTAAAACAAAAATATGTTGGGGGTTGGAACTAGATGATCTTAAGGTCCTTTTCAACCCTAACCATTCTATGATTCTATGCTTTATAAATCATTAGCTGCTCTCAGTTTCTCTAAGTTCTCTCAGAGTAGCTGAAACTAACCTGGAAATTGTTCTACAATTCGTGAAGTCATACCAACCCGACTCCTCCCTCATTCACTGAGCTCTGTATTTTAACATTTATGTACCTGAACACAGACCAATATACTAATATATTCCAAAGAATTCATCAAGCAAGCGAGGATATGGTCACTTCCTGCCATGGTTTGTGTCTGTGCTCCATATCCTGTTTACCAGCTATAAAGTCTTCTGATACATCAGCTGCACTGATATTCCCCCTCTGGTGAGTGCTAGATAAAACATTACATTCTGCATCCAGGTAAAAGGTCTCAGCTCATACTTACTGAAACCCAAAGGAAAGCTTCCAGCTTCTTAGGATTAGCCTGTAGTTGTATGTGCCACTTTCACATGACACTTGAAAGCATAATGTGAAAAGTACGTTGAACATATGTATGACTTAAAGTCTTACCTAGGACAGCATTTTGGATATTTTGATCTGGATCATCAAGATGTATCAACAGTTCTTGGTACAGAAACTCAATATGACCTTCCATTGCAGATTTCGCATCACTGTCCTTTAAGCATTTAAACCAATTCGTTAAGGTGTGAGCAGCTGCCAGTCGTACATCAGATGAAGCATCATCCAGACGCTTTAAAACTTCTGAAAAGGAATATATGCACAACCAAATAACATTGTGAACAACAAAGTCATCTTCTGCATTTGGAAAAATCTATGTATTTTGTCATTGCTGAAATTACTGTCGCTTTTTTGTTTCTGTATTTTGAGCACTGTGTGTACATGCATATCGTGGTTTAAGCCCAGCCGGTAACTCACGCTTAAGCCACGACAACATAGTACGTTGTTCCTAAAAGCACACAGTGCATTTTTATTGAATTGTTATGGTGACAAAAACATTAAAAGAAATTCACAGGACTATTTAGATTAGTTGAACATTCTCTACCACTCTTTCTAACAAGGTGCTGTGGTTATTAATGCACTGTAGAAGTACAGAGTTTAAGTATTTCCATGCTCTATCAAGCACAGTATTTCTATCATATATTACTGTGTCAGTGAATAACTGCATTGCAGACTATTTGAATATGCAAGATGCAAAGATACACTTTGACAATTGCCTGATTGTGTGTCTCTCCGAATTAAAAACGTTTGTTGTTAGATTTCTACTGTGCCATGTAAGAAAATATATCAGTCATTAAGATGCTGAATTTGGGAAGATCCAATTTATTTGCATAAATCTCTGAGAACGTAAATCCTGTTACATAGCATAGCATAGACTGTACTTCTCCTAATTCATTGTTTAGCATTTAAACACCATCCTAAGAAGCATTACAGATAACAGCTCTATTTGAAATTACAGCGCTCTAGATGAGCGTTTTCTTCTTTCTTCCCCCCAAAACCTTTCTTTTTAAATTACAAACCCATTACCCATTACCTATTCAGGTCTATTTATGGTACAATTAAATGGTTTGCTCTTGGCCTTCAAACACAGCATGAAGAACAATGTGACTACCATTTATATAATGCTTTACTGTTCTGCTTTCACTATAGTTAGAACATTATTTCATGTAGTCTAAACTAGGAAGCAATGCAGATAAAATACTGGCAAGCCTGGCAAGGACCATAATATTAAGTTCCATCTACTGGTCTAATGCATAATAATGCTTGGAATAATGCTTGGTTCTGCACAATTGGGAGCAAGAGAACTTCCAAAGGACATGAATTTGTCAGCAAAACACCACCTCAATGAAATGACATACTGCAGTTAAAAACCTACTACAGAAGGGACTTGCAAAAAGCAAGTGCTGGTGGAGTCACACACACCACCACCTACTCAAGTGTTTAACACCCCAATTTCCTAAAATGTGTATGTACACTTTATACACCTGAAGCAGTCTCATCCTTTTAAAATCATGTCAGTCTCTGTAGGAATAAGACATTAAATTGCCTCTCATATACAAAAATGTGGCTAACGGTATAATTTTGTGCAGCACTTTACTTTCTCTATTTCCTTAATATCTACAAAATGTCTCTGGCGAAGAGCTACCCAAATAGTTAAAATACCAGGTAAGAGAACACAGGAAGAGCATTAGAATATGTGTATGGGAGTCAAGTAAGAATGGCCGAGAAACTGAGTTTGCATGAAATCTGCACTTATTTGCATGTCAAACTGTTTAAAGGCTTTTTGCTGTCTACATGGGATTTAAGTCAGATGCCACAGTGACATACAGCAGTTTCTGTCATTCCTTACTCTCTGTTAGTGCCTTCATCCATATCAGCTGCAGGGAATCTGCGTGCAGTGCAGTGAATCCTGAAGCAGTACAGTCTGCCTACTGCTCCAGCATGGTGCTTTTCATCCTTAAAAGCTAAGCGATGAACAAAGCAACCATAATTTCAACATTGAGATCTTGATTAAAAACTGAAAAATTAAAAAAATCAAACTTTCACACTTACCTGTGTAAGTATTGGTAAATTTATCTTCTTCAAACTGCCTCCCACAGACTTTTAAAAGAACATCAACAATACGACAAGCCATCAGTCGAGTAATTTTAGAGTCTTCATCCATGGCAGCAATAATTTGAGGCATTAGCCCATCTTTGACTTTTAAGACCTATAATTAACAGGAAAAGCATAAACCAACTCTAAACCAATATGCTTCTTGGTTACATCAGTTACTATTAGGTCTGACCGATACTGGCTTGCTTAATTTAAAAAGTTAACCTGAAAAATCCTGGAAGTTACCCAGCTCTATTTTTGCCTCTCAGCAAGCTTGGAAAATTAAAATCCACCAGTCAATCATCCAGTTCATGATGTTCGGTGTATATGCAGATGAGTTTTATGTAACTTGTAAAATCTTTAAACTTCCTTGTCTTTTTTCTTAAGGAAAAAAAAAAATGTTGGCAAGACTTTAATTTGGAGATGAGGATTTTGTGCATGTACCAGTAGATGGTGCTCTTACTCTAAAAGGAAGCTTGTAAGTAAAGACTGTTGAAAGACGATGTTTTAGTGAGCTTCGTAATTTGACTTTAATATGTACATTTCATATTCATTAATGCAAAATAGGCATTAAGGCACTGATGCAGAAAATTGTTTAACTAGAACAACAGTCTCTGATAGAAATGTTTTTGTATATGTGAACTCAACCAGTTAAATGTGTTTAAACACTTTGTTCAATTAAGTCTGTTATAAAGACAGTAAACTCTATGAACATTTAATAACATTTTAATTCCATTTTTTAAAAAATTCCCTTATATTGAACATATTTCCTGTACATCATTTCCAAATGCTATCTTGGTTAGCAAAGAAGCTTCAAAAAAACACCTCATACTCAATCCATTATCACTATGGTGCGTAACACTTCTTTAAGTATAGCCCTAGTTAACTCTCTACCTCCATTTCTTTGGATAACCTCCAAGTTCCATCTCAAGTCTTTCTGCCCTTTCCAGGAATCATATTTTTTTTTATATTCCCTAAATGGACCTCTGGGCTCCAAGGCAACAACCTAAGTGTATTTTCCACATTACACAAAAGCATACCCTAGCTAGCTCCAGTGCTGCTGCGCAGGCACAGCTTAGGGGTCCAGTGATGTCAAGTTGTGCTAATAGTGGTGAGGGTTTTGTGCTATAGAAGCGACATTATGGTAGAATAAAGTTTTACAAAATTTGATGACTAGTTCTACAGCTCACTAGCTGGTCCCAGGTCTCTTATCAGGGTAATATCATCCCTCCACTATTGCTATATTCAATTACTTATACTCAATTACAATTAATGAATTTTATTATGAAAACTGTATGTCCATCTGAAAATACTACTTACAAGAAGGACTGAATCTCCCCTCCCCCCAGCCCCCCACCCTGCCCTTGCATTTGTCTTTTTCCTAAGATTTCAAAGTACATTTGATGAGAAAGAGAGAATTTACCTCCTCTGGTGAAAGCATTTCACAGTGAATAAGAGCCCAAAGGCATGATACAGCTGTAGTGCGGATGGCAGCTGCTGTTCTTCCAGCATGCCATTGCAAATTAGGAGCTAGTATGTCTTTTATCACAATCTCAAGGTAGCTAGGAAACAGCCTGAAGCCAAAAATAAGAAAGCAAAATAAAGGTTCATGGGAAAGTGATAAAGAGACTGACAGGATGTAAAAGAGAATTTTCTGTTATAGAAACATAGGCAGAAAAAAAAAAGACTGTAAAAAAAAAAAAGAAAATCTTATAAGCCAGTGTGATTATAATGCATGTGATAAGCTTTTCATAGCTTAATTTTTCTAGATAATATTTAAACAAATACCTAACATTCATGGAAAAGGGAGGCTAGACTTTCTTCCACTTCAGACGATGCCCATGACTCACTGTGTTATCTTGGTAAACTACTTACCTTGTTTCTGTCTCATGTTCTGCATCTGTGAAGTGGAGATAACACCCCATATGAATGCTGTCGGGATTCATTAATATTTGTAAGGCCCTTTGGGACTGTCCAGTGAAAAGTATTTATAACGTGAAAAGTATGAATGCTATCGATGAGACCTGAACTGCTGATACTTGCAGGGAGCCTATACAGAACACTTCTGCTCTCCCTTGGCTCAGAAACTCGTCTCCCGCAGGGGTGAGAGGTCTGTAGGATTTTCTGATGGTGCCAGCCCCAATACTAGTTTGATTTCATTACAAACACACAAATCTGTGATATTTTTGGTGATGCTTCTTCCTCCTCTACTGAATGGGCTACTATAATGCTGAAAGTTGCTGCAAGAGTCAGCAACTGCAGCAGGCAGTATTCCCTCACACCCATTTAATTCCATATCAATTTTAAATTGAGAGAAAAAAAAGATACAGCTCTTACACACAAGTTAAACAAAAACACCAAACCCAACCTTGCTGCATCCAAGAGATATTTGTGCCTGGCTGTGTCTAGATAACTAAGGCTCAGGTTATTCACTGTGCCTCTCTGCCTTGAAAAGTAGCTGGCAGCATGCAAAACAGATTGACAAATAACAGGGTAAAATCTACCTTGACTTGTGTCAAACTGTAAAACTTCCCAGAAACCTGGACTACAGCCACCTAAGTGCAAAACAGCACATCACCACTCTGCTGCCTGGCAGAAAGGGAAGGAGCTGTTGCTGGATTTTCTAAGAGTCCTACATTTCCAGGATGAATAAGTGACTCCTATAAAGATGTGCCAAGCCACAGGAGGAACATAACAGGTAAATACCAACAACAAACAAGTATCACTAAGAGCTTTTTCAAAAATCCCCTCCATGACAAAACAAAATCACCCAGCAATGAAAAAGAATCCATAACAGTATTCTATCAATGTAATAAGAAATGTAATTGTGTCTGCTGTCCTGTGGCTATCCTTCACCCACTGCAGTTAGACCTTGTCATCCAGGTGTAACCTGACTGAAGTGTGCCCAGCCAGCTTGCCAGGCCTTAAATGTCTATTGCACACACATAAACCTGAAAATCTCTATTTTCAACATGATGAAACATACAGCTGGCTGCTGCTTAGTCCCTGGGCTAAAGGAACACTCAGTGCCTGAAAAAGTCACAGATCCATTCTTGTCTCCTGTCCAGCAGATGGCACTTAAGATTCAGCAATAACAAGAAATCTGATTTCTCATTAGACACATCTAAATTTGTCAAAACCTTTTAGATTAATTATTTTAAACATGTTTTTTGAGAATTAGTATTTTTCTATTCAAAAAGTTGCTGGGGAAAAAATACAACTAATGATCACCATTATTCCCAATTTCCTTTTAGCTCCAAAGCTAAAAGCAGCCTTGTGCTACCTGATCAGTAGCTGCTTCTGTTTTTAATAAAGCCTTCTTTAAACTGCAAAGAAACACCATTCTGTCAAAACATAAAGGTAAATTCTATCAGCATTATGTTAACCAAAATGCTATGCTATTTGTGAGAGTGTTTGTTCTAGTGCCTTGAAATAGAATCAGGAAAGCCATATCTGGCAATTATCTGACCCAATCATGTCAGACTCAAACGAAATTACATGACCACACAACTGTGTTTAGCATAATAACTGAAAACCTTCTTATCTAAACTGGTAAAATGTTTTTAAGGAGCTAAACAAATTACTGCCAGCAGTGAAAGTGACTGTGTAACCAGAACTTATTAGTGCTTCACTACACTATCTCTCATTACCATTAAGATATATTTTCTGCTGTTGCTGATGTAATTAAATTCTCCCTCTTACTCTGATAAATGTGTGTAACTTAATTCTAAAAGTGAGTCATTTCTATGAAAGAACATACCCTGTCTGAGCTATCTGTATTCACAGAATTGAGACTTTATTCTCAACTGAGTATGAAGTAACTAAACCATAATCTGTGCATACAGTAATATTTAGTTCTTACACAGATATAAAAAGCAGAGCTTGGGTTTACATTAAAATTGCTACCCCCATTTAATGGACTTATAGACTTAAACTTTCACTCCATGTTAATTATTTTTTAATGCATTTTTGTTCTAGATTGGCTTCTTTTCTGCTTTTATGGCACTGCTGCACTCGGTTTTATATGTTTATGGATTGTTGTGTTTTGGGCTATGTGTGTGTATGATTTTTTTCCCAGACTTAACATCCTAAATCCAGGTAATCTGAAACAAAATCAGATCTGCTTTTACAAATCAAAACCTCCAAAAATGTTTTGCAAACAGCTTTTCAAACTCAAAAACTTTACCTGTTACTTCCTACGTTAAAGCATTTGCTGTGACAATGTTAAGTAGGATTAAGAATTCAAAGAGTCATTTAGTTCCTACTTTTTAGTTTCTGAAAATGAACCTACTGGTAAAATTCATTGCACTGCTCTTGTTCTCAGAGGACTAAGAGCCTAATTATGAGTCTGACTGGGCCATCCTTAGCTAGGAGTCCTTTCTACAGACAGGTCTATTAACCTCATTGGGTGTACCCAGCCTTGACAAAAGGCCACTCACTCATACTGGCCTGAGCAAAACAAGTTCCATCATTGCTATCTGTAGGGAGCTGGTGTGGCTATATTCACTGATAGTATTGTTTTGAAACATGTTCTATTTTTTCCTACTGTGTTTTTTTCCCTTTCCTGGGAAACCTAGTGAAGCTGGCAGCTCACTGGATTGGTTTTCTTGTTTTTCCTCTTTGGCTCCATTATTTATACAAATTACTGGGTTGCAGATGAAAGATTTTGTTGTTCATTCTGTTTTGGTAGTAGTCAAAGTTTACTCTTTGATGATGTGGTCCTGCATTGATCATCTCTCTCTACCAGCAGTAACTGCAGGACCTATCTTATACTTACCTAAGCACTTTGGAGCCTTTCAGACAGAGAAGTGCTACCAATCCTACTGTACATGTCAGAAACAAAGAGTAAATAAAGCTATCTGTTAATGGAGAAATCCTTCCAATCTCCTAGCCATCCTAGTCAGGAATGCTACGGGGCTAGGACTCTGTAGCATGCCATGTAATGTACCAGTCATTCTCCTTAGAGGCAGCCTAAATGATTTTCTGTAGATCACAATGAGAGGCAGAACAGAGAATTTAACTCAGTGATTCAAATTCTACTCTATTTCTGAGGGGGAAGAACAGGAGACCAAATAACTGAAAATGTATAGAGAAGAAATGCCAGTGTGACTTAACTTGTGGACCAGGTCTGAATTTGATTAAATACTTTGATGGAATGAACATATTTATGTTTTAAAAACAAATGTAGGAAATAATAAGTGTGAATCTATGGTAGATGAACAGGAACTAGTAATTTATTCTGCAGTAAATAGAGGCCAGTAAAAATAGGCCACATAGGAGAGAGTCATATGCCATTTTTAGATTGAAATATGTTACTACACACTTAATAAGCGTTACTGTTGTGTTCAGGGCATCACAATACAGAGATGCCATTTCTTGGCTTTACAGTCCTTGCAATCTCAGATGATACAGATCTAAGATACAACAGATTAGCTTGTAACAAATAAGTCCTGGAACACTTAAAATAGTTTTCAAAGTGCTTTTCTTTCAGGAAGGTTCTTGCATATCTAGACTGGTCTTGTAACTACCACTTAGTTAGATGATTATTTAAACAAGTAATCCACTGACTACAAAGAGATTTTTCATATGAACAGGGACTTTTTAACACCGGATCCTGAAAATACAGAAACAGATAACAACGCACTTGGCACAAAAGCTTTCAGTTAAAAAAGGACAACTTCATTATATTCTGTGTTATGGAATCAGAAATGTTTACACTACTACTAAGCTAAATTAATAATGACAGAAGAGTCCCACTGCTGGCATTGTTATAAATGGAGGGGTTTTATAAGCACTGTAAATTACAGCTAGATTACACTTACAAAGCATACATAGTACTAAGCAACTGGAGATCTCTATCTCCAGTCACTGAGAGTAATAATAATTCCTTATCAAACATTTAGTTTAATGCTTGTTAAACATCATGCTATATGATGGGTATTTTTATCTTCCCATATTTTTTTGGTGTTTCCTTACAGTGACTACAGGATTTTCAGGATTTCAGAGCTGGCTGGGAGAAAAAGAAAAGAAACAACTAACCCTCTCTCCATGTTTCCTAAGAATCCTCATTATAGCTTTCAAAGATGCATTCCTATCAACTAGAGCTTTTTACTGTTTTTAAAAGCTATCCAGATCTGCATGACATCCATTTGAATTCTCCATAGTGGCAGAGGTAGGAATACAATGGTGGAGGAAGTCCAGACTTTAATTTATTTATACATATATATATATTATATTTTAATTATTGCACTGTGCCCTTCTAAACATTGTTAAAAAAATGCAGCAAGAAAAATATACTGTAGAAGATGGTGGGAAAGTCTTTCCTCTTCCAGACATGCTAACATGGACACAGTTATAGGGGTTAAGTTACTACCATGGTCGTTACTTTTTAAAGCCACTGTAGTGTTCAAATAGCTGTGTGAAATCAGAACTCTGCTTACCCCTGAGAATTGACGGTTTCACTTGCTTTCTGGAGCAACTGTGATAAAACAGTGAAAAGTTTCAACCGCATCTGGGGATCTTTGTTTGGTTGAAGACACGTCTTAAGAACGAGAATAAAGTTATTTAGAGCCTCACCTATGACAGGACCTAGAAAATAAACACATAACACTTATTTCAGAGTGCTAACAAGTTCTATTTAGATGTTTAATATGTGAGTGCATTAAAATTTGTAATATGGCTGGTATTAAAAATAGTACTTAACTTTTGCATGGCAGCTGTTGATGTATCTGTGTTACATCATATTAGGCAGTGTACAAATGCCCAAGCTCCATGGGCACAAGTACCCACACTCTCAGCATGGTGCTCCCTGAAGACAAGTTTACTCCCCATCTCATTTAGCCAGCTTGGTATTGCTGTGTTATGTAGCATGGAGATATCAATGACATCTGCTAGTTGATGGGATCAGCAGTACAAGATGACATTTTGGGTGGACTAATTTGTTGGGGGGGGATTAACACTATGCCTCTGAAAGCTTGAGGCTATGCACAAAGCTTACCACTCCAAATAGAAGCATTAACTATGCTTTTTAATTCTTTCAAGTTTTTCCACATGTAGCATTCAAGGAAAGACGTTCATGTCTCCCAGAGGCATGGGAAAGGGCATGTTGGAAAGGGTTAGCCTCCAAACTTGGATAATAGAATTACTGCAGCAGTATGCTTTCTCCATGTTTAAATAATTCTTATTTGTATTTTACAGAAAAAAACCCAAACCTAAAATACAGTGAATTTTAGTAGCTATTTGAAATAAAAAAATTTTCCAAATTTATTCTCTAGTTTGTTAACCTTTTCACATCCTATGACAATTAGTTTTCATCACTAAACAATAAAAAACAAACAAAAAAACCCCACGGCTGTTATCCCAACATTTGAAGAAATTATCTTCCCCAAACAGAAAGAAGTTTGTGCCTTTCTCCTTGATAATGATTAACATCTGCATGGTTTTAAAGAGGAAAAATACATATAGACTATACACATGCTTTATTCTGCAAGCTTCTTGCTGCAGAATGCTCTTTCCGCTCTATGTTTACAAAATACTGCTTTCCTCTAAGAGTTTCTTCAGCTTTGCATCTTTGTGATGCACATTCCATTCAACTCTAGTCACTCTGAAAATCCTGCCAGAAGGAGACACAACACTGGCATTTCTAATGACAAGAATATTCTTCACACATGGAACGGACAGACTGAAGTATTTAAGATTCCAAACCGAGTTCAATTGTATTTAATAATATCAGGAAATTTACTGTTTAAAATAATAATACCCTTCACTGTCTAGACTGAAGCAATACAGGGTGTTGAACTACAGTGTGCTGTATTTCTGTGCCAACAAATAGGTCTTTACTCTCATAGCATTTATTCAAAATACATTGCTTCATGTGAGTTCTGAGACATTTGAAAGATACTACTATTATACCAAACTGATAACAGCAAATTCAACAGATGGAAAATAAACAAAACAAACAACATGGCTAATTTCAGCTTAAGCATACGTTCCTAAAAAGCAGTAAAAACTGAGAAAAATTGAAAGGACTAAAACTGATTAAATTGATTAAAAACAACATTATGTGTGGGAATGAAAAGCAAGGAAAGAAAAAAAAATAGCTCTAGGAGCTGCTCTGTCAGACAGAAAACAGACAATAGCATATTACCAGTGTTGGGTGCAAGCCAAAATATTTGCCCAGACATTTGATGATTTATTCAGCATTAAGGAAAACAGAGACAACTGTCTAGAAGTCCCTCAGTCATGGAAATGGGAGCACAAATGTACAGAAAAGTTGGCCTTCAGATCTTGCACTGAAAAAAACTTCATGTTCTTTCCACAGATGAAAAAAAGAAAGATTACTTATGCTGGTCGCTGCACAAACCAGCAAGGGGGTGCTTCACATAGGTTTGTTGAGGCTTTTGTTGAGTTTAAGGATTAAATGCAGAAGGTACAGTCCCTTAAAGTATACCTGTCCATGTTTACTTGCAGTAGCAAAAATACTACTTCATCTGTAACTGAAGTAGCTGCCTACATCCCCTTTTTAGGTAACAGAAAAGAAAAAAAACAAATAAACAGGACTTGTCATTTTAATCTTAGAATCATAGAATAGAATCATAGAATTGTTAGGGTTGGAAAGGACCTTAAGATCATCCAGTTCCAACCCCCCTGACACGGGCAGGGACACCTCACACTAAACCACGGCACCCAAGGCTCCGTCCAACCTGGCCTTGAACACTGCCAGGGATGGAGCATTCACAACTTCCTTGGGCAACCCATTCCAGTGCCTCACC
>JBCJKH010053729.1:6849-25565 GCA_039877255.1 Loriculus beryllinus
TTAGCCTGTGCGCACTGACAGGTTTAGATACTCTGAGTTGCTTCAGGTACTCTGCAACCTGCCGTTGGTGCATGTCCATGGTCAGTACCATGAGTGTGAAAACGACCCATCACCATTAAAGGAAGCCATTAAAGCCTTGCAGTGACCCAGCAGCAGACTGTGAGAGATGGATAGGCCAGGAGAGGGAGGGCAGCGGTAATTAGAAATATGCTGAAGGGCTCAAAGACTTTGAGAGCCAAGAGGGACCGACCCTCTTGACAGTGTGCGCTGCTCAGGCTGGAGGCAGCGTGCTGTTCAGATGCTCCCCACTCCCTCCCAGGTAGGTTGTACTGCAATGAAATGCTACCCAAACATTCTGCCACCTTTATCAGCCTTGGCTTTACCTCCCATAATCTCATTCCCCTTTTCCGAATTGCTCCTCAGGTTACAGCTCCTGGTGGCAATCGATGGGACGGCATGCAAGGGTACCCGAGGACACGGGTCAGATGAGGGGGAAGCAGAGGGGACCGTAGCCAGGCTGCTCCAATGTCCCACCAGATAGAGGTGCATGTCCATGGGCGCAGACACGAAGGTGGCTGTGGCTGCCCCCTCTTGTGCTGGCAGCTCGGCATCCCAGTAAGCTGCCCCAGACTCATGTTATCTCTGATGAAAGGCAAACAGAAAGGGGAAAGTGAGAAGGAATTCCTCATCCGAGAGGGCTCTTATCACCTTTCCGCTTCCCTCGCCCCGGAGAGATATGACAGCTCAATGCTCTGTTGTTCCTCAGGGGGCCTCTCCTCCCCTACCCCCAGCAGCATGTGGGTGCCATAGGGGCTCCTGGCCACAGCGCTCCCTGCCCCACCGCTCAACAGGCACCTCTAAGCACATATTCCCCCCTCATCTGCCCCTCTGCCCTCACCTGAGCACCCACCACAGAGCCTTTGAGGTTTGCAGCCCTCACCAAACACATTAGAGGTCTCCCAGGGACTAGAGAGCCATTTGCCTTGCATTGGGGCACCACAGTCTTGTGCCAGTCCCAGCACACGCTCTGCTGGGTAGTCAGCACAGGCAGTGCATGGTGGCCCCAGCCACGTGACAGTGATAGAACTCACCACAACCTTGATCAGTCATGTAACTGAGGCCAAGAAATAAAGCTCAGGCTCTTATCAGCCCTGCAGTGAGTCGCAGCACGCTCACACAGTGACCAAAGCCAATTACATCTCCAGCAGAAGCAGAACAGGTCAAGCGTGCTGGCTGAGGACAGTAGGAGGTAGCCACGGTCTGTTAGATGCCCCTATAGCAGCGAGGTCCTTAAGGGAGGCAAGAAAAGCTGAAATAATCTATGACACTGCATATGAGAGAGGCAGAGATGGCGGAGACTCGTGCTCCATTCTTGTGGCAGCAGGAAGAAACTCCTGGTCAAAATGCTCGTGAAATCTGAAGGCTCCTTTCACCCATCCATGTGAGAAGAGCACTTGGGAAAGATTCTGTGCAGTACACCAGCTGCCAGCAATGGTGAAGCTATTGATCATCAGGTTACCGAGCTACGGCATAAAATCACATGAATCCAAAGAGTGAACAGATGGCCAGCCTGAGCGGGGATGAAATTATTTTGTTGCAGAAGTGACAAGCAGCTCAATTCAGCGCTAGTGCAGGAACCGGATTGGATCTGGCAGAGAAGACAGAGCGCTTGCAAGGCTTGATAGTGCCATGTTTACTCAGCTCTTGGGTTTTTGTTCATCCCGAGGTTGTCTCACTCAGGTTGGGGACCCACGTGCAACTCAGCCATGGTTTGATGCAGTCGCCCAAATACTGGTATCCAGTCTCATTTTAGATGCACTAAGGTATCCTGCCTGGCCTCCAGCTGCTGCTCCAGACGGGTCTTGGTCTCCAGTAAGTGCCCTGGCAGATCTGCCAGCCCCCTTCATGTGTCTCAGATGCCCTAAGACATCTCAGATGGTTATGGCTCTAAACAACTCCATTTTGGCAACAGGGTCCCAGGATTCTGGACATATTGAAGGATATACTTCATGGTGCTTAGTTTTTGTCCTTTTCTGAGAGCACCATGGGGATTTTAGCTACAAAGACAAACCTCTGAGGGACTGGTCATTAAGCAGCCAAAATGAAAGTGTCTGTTCAGCACACGGATGGGAAACAAAACCTTTGTGGAGCTGAAGTCAAAGAAAGCTTGAATATTTCTCATGCTGGAGGTTGCAAGGACGCTTCTCTGAGTAACAGAGGTCTCTTACAGAAGCCTGTCTCTAAAGGGATGGAGAATGTATAAATGCCTGCAGCTGCTGTGCTGATCTGGAATTAAACTGACCAGGAATCATGACTGGAGTCTGAAGAAGCAATTGGACAAAGAGAGGAACTCCGACCCTAGTAACAGCCACCACAGCTCCTTGCAGAGACAAGCCTGGTGAAGGCAGAGGGGTATTTGGAGAGGAGAACAGTCCATTCTTGGAGCCGTTTCATTTCGGTACCGCTAAAAGAGGATGCTTGGGAAAGTCCCCTTATTTTTTCGTTGAAGAGGAGCCGGTGCCAATGCACAGAAGCCTGGCAGAGCGCAAGGGCAGGTTCAAGCAGGCTCGGGAAGTTGGGCTCTGGAGGCTTTACCAGCCCTGTGCAAGCAGCGATGCACACCCTCCTCTCCTGGGGTCTCCTGCTGGCCGTGTGCTTTGGTGGACCTCCTTTTGCAGGCAGGGTTTGGAACAGCAGCTTTGCCTTCCCCCCTCTTGCTCCCCTGACTTGCATAGGAAGGACAGGGAGAAGGCTGGGAGGTGAAAGTTTAGGAAGAGTGATCCCAAAATGGAGGAGCCTAGTGAAGATCTGCAGAGATATCCAGGGGCACAGCGAGGTTCCACAGGGTCTGGGGCAAAACGCAGGTCTGTGATCTTTCCTAAATAAGGATGTCTCATGAAGTAATGAGCCAGGCCTCTCTCAACAGGTACCTGGGGGCAAACTGCTCTGGCTTTTCTTTCTCCCCTGCTGCCCTGCCCACCCTCCAGCTCATCCTGGGCATGTTAAATGAATTAAAGTTAAATGCATCTCTAATTTATCTCCATTCCGTTCTCCCTGGAGAATGATTGTCCCAGGGTGATCCCTCCGATAATGAGAACTGCTTTGGAAAATAAAAGAATACTTGTTATAGAAACCCCAAAACCAAATGCCTTGAGACTAATGAGGAGGCTAAAAAACCCCAGTGAATGCAAATCTGCAGAGATTAGCAGCTGTTCAAATGCAAGATGATCACCCAATGGCATATGCTTCCAGAGCATTGACTAAAGACCTGCAGAACTATGAATAGATTAGGAAAAAATGCTGGCAATTGCTTTGACTTTCTGAGTGGTTTCATGGATATCTTTGCAGGCAGGATTGGTGGAGGCAGACGCCCACCCTGGGATGGTAGAAGCTGTGCTAGAGAAACCGGGGTGGGACTCATGACCCAGACATCTGATCGTGAAATTGGAGGAATATTTGTTACTAAAATTCCACTGTGTTTTCCAGAGGGAAGAGATGAAGGGAAAGGAAATGACTGCCAGAATGGCTCCAGCCCCACTTCTTTGCGGTGCTTCAGTAAGAAGCACAAAAATGACCCAATGTTAACAGGCTGGGGAGCAAAGGTCTCACTGAACAGGCACAAAAATCCTCAGCAGTGCAAACATAGCACCTTGTGAGGACAACGAAGGTGATGGGATCCTGTGCAAAGGACATTCCTTCATTATGTCGCCTAGTGCAAGGCCAGACATACTAAATCACAGCACTTGTCTGGGGACCAAGACGTGTAAAAGGAGACTAGGTGATGTCGGCTGTAGGTGTGGTGCTAAAGCCATTAAAGCCCTGCAAGCGCTGCTTTCAAGGCGGGAAGAAAAGTGCAGCCAGTTATGGGAAAAGCAGATTGCCTGGGAAAGCCTTGAGCTTTTTGGTGTCAGATGTTTCCCAACAAGGGTCCAGGTGCTGCCCACACAAATACAAGCTGTTAAGGCCTATGGAAATCAGCCTATTCCTCACTATGTACAGATCCCAAACCTTCTCCAAGGAGAAGGCAACTCAAACCTCTTCCAAAAGCCTTGCCCCTTCCATCCCCTTCGTCCCCTCTGCCCTCTGCCCCCACTTCCCTTCCTCGTGCTCAGATGTTCCAGCAGCAGCCTCCACGCTTGCTGGTGTCTGCGTGCCTGGCTTGAGTGACCTTTCCCCAGGACAATGGCTGCTATTGAATCCAGGCAGGCATTGCCAGCGATGACATGGAGCTGCAGACGCAACGTCCCATCACCGCAAAGAGGGTCCTGGTCAGCACAGCTGGGAGCGGGGGAGGCTGGCCTGGGAAAAAAGGCTTCCTCCATGAGCCTGCCTTTCATTGCACTCGGTGGCTCATGCGTCACACGGGTGGCTCCATGGTTAGACACGCTTCTTAGCCGATTTAGTCCCACTGTGAGATGCCAGAGCCTCAGCACTGAACGTTAAAGCCCGTAGCAGGATTTTCAGGATCTTACAGTGCTGGTAAACACCTTCCCATGTGCCCACACACCGTAACAGCTTTGGTGGGGAAAATATAATCTCAAGTAGTTTCAGAGAGATTGTTACTTTGATTCATGAATCCTTTGTGGCTGGGGTACCATCACAGGGTAGTCATCTTTTAGCAGACACTTACCATGCAGAGTCTTGTGGGCATGGAAATAGAAGTCAGAGACCAATTTATTGACTAAACCCCACTACTGCTCCTCTCTGCAGGCCTGGTTCCCCACATCTGCCATGGGCTAACAATTCCTCCCTGTCTCACCAGGGAAAATAAATGACTCACTGCACACACAGAAATTGCAAGATGGAAATTGATATCTGAATACTGTGGTGATGATGAATATTACTATTGTTGCTAGTATTGCTAGTGCCAGGCAGGAGTAAAGGATCTGTTCTGTATAACTCACGCTCCCTCCCCCAGCCCCTTCCATCTTGCCCACTGAAACATCGGTCTGGGTTTGGCATTTCTTCCCAGCACCACCTCCCAGCAAAAATTGCAGGTCTTTATGATTCAGAACCCATTGCTGCATCCCTGCCTGCAGCTAGAACAGAACCAGAGAACACCTTGCTGCCACTGGCTCCTGATGAGCTCAGTCCCTCAGCAGGAGGTCAGCATCGCTCCATACCTGGGATGCAGTAAAGGTGCAAATGAGGGGGAAGCCTGCCCCTTTAGCGCGGCAACTTGAACATAAAAGGCAAAGGAAAAGATTCTTCTAGTCCCACCATGAGCTAAGCTGCAACCTCTCAATCCAGAAGAAGAGGCAGGAAAACAAATAAATACACAGTATTAATAAACTTAAGTCTTTAGATTGGTAATTTTTGGAAACATGCGGAGTCAGGCAGGAACCTCAGGGCAAACCTTGAATGAGGAAAGGCACTGCATTAGAAAAATACACTGATTAGTCCATCGTCAGCAGGTCTTAAGAGATGCTCACCACCCACAACTAAGCCAGTAGTCTGAGAGGCTCTGTTCCTAGGTAGAAAGGCACACAAAGGAAGGGAACAGCCTCTCTCCAAATCCAGTAATTTCTCCTAAGCCACACAGCCAGGTCATGCTCCAGAAACCAGAAAACCAGTCTGGGACCAGCAAACACCTTGCTAAGGCAATGCCTGAGAGTTCTCACACCTTTACCAGCCACTGCCCTCTTATCTGCTGGTGCCCTGCGGGGTTGCTGTCTGTAGGGTGAGACAATTTCCAATTGCACAATCCCAACTCTCCCTCCTGCTCTTCCTACCACCCTCAGTGTAGTGGGGAGCGTCTCTACACAAACACATGCAGGGGGGGGTTTAAAAGTCCGTATCAGCCAGCCCTCAACCCACAGGTCACTCCAGCTGGAGTTCCCACACATGTCCTTGGGAATGTGACTCCCTCAGAGCAAAGAACAGATAGCCCGGATTTGCTTTGCCCACTGGGACTGGTTCCCTGGAGAGGGGGGAGAAAAGGGGGGTTAATTCAGGGTTTCATTAACCTAACAGTTGATTGCAACAGAAACTTGTCCTATATAGGAATTGTGTCAGGAAACAGCCTGAGACGAGGGGGAGAAGACAGTGGGTTACAGCAACCCTGCTGTTTCTTCCAGCCTCACTTCTTTTAGCTGAGGCCCAAAGAATAGAGCAGCTCCTGTGGGTTTGGCTCCCAGCTCTAGGCTCACCAAACTCTGTGTGAGTAAGCTGAAAAAGGCAAAGCTGTGCCATGGTGCATGGCTGCCTCACATAAGAAACACAGATGATCCCACAGGCACAGATAGGGAATCACACATGAGCCTATAGAGAACATCTTGGTCATTACCATGTAAGAAATTACATGGCAAAAATTTTCCTGCTCACACTGCTGTGGTCTGCTGGAGATGTGTGGAGCATCCCTTGCATAGAGGCACAGCCATAGATACATACATCCTGCATAGACACAGGGATACTCCCCAGCATAAAGTGAGAGGGATTGGGAATGGGTGTTTCACGACTGGTTTTCACTGGTCTAAGCTTCATATGCCACCAAAAAGGGCTGGTGCCTCCATCATGGCCATGCCTTTTCCAGTCTCCATGAGCGAACAGGTGGCAGGGTGGCAAGCTGGAGCTGATCCGGCTGAAAATGATCCCAGCAACACACACAAACCAGGGGAGACAGAAAAGAGGGAATGCACAGCTGGAGGGAGAGGGGAGACACTTTCTCCAGAAGCCTTTTTCCAAGCGGATCGCGCCAGTTTTTAAACCACACCCTCAGTCACAGACAGAGATGTAAACGCGTCTGTTCCCAAGCAGAGTCGCATCCCAGGGATACCCCTCCTCCCCAGCAGCACCCGCTTGGCTGCCCTGCACGGCCGGGGCCAGCCAGGCTGGAGGAGGAGAGCAGGAGGTGGGGTTCTGCTCAGGACCTTCTGGGAAGCCCTGGGAGCAGATCTGGGAACGTGTGAGTGCTGCAGAGGTGGAAAGAGGAATGGAGGAAGGAAGGAAGGAGCTGTTGTCACCGGAGAGGACTTTGTGTGACCGACATTGCTGAGATTCCCGCGGCCACGGCAGCTCCGCAGAGGGTCCCACTGGGAGCAAGTGGCAGTGGAGGGGGGTGGAAGGAGAAAGAGAGGCCAAACAGGTTGACAAGAGGGGCCACGCCATTCCCAGAGCTGTGTTTTCTCGAGATAAGTCTGACCTATTCGCAGTCACTCCGGAGCAGTGGCAGGGGCTGGCCTTTACGTCTGATTTGACCTTCTATTGTGGCTCAGACACTGCAGAAGATTAAGGCAATAATCAAATAACTCCCAAACTTTGAGGCATACCCAGCATGGGGCCCTGGCAATGCACAGAAGCACAGGCTTGCCAACAACAGCCAGGTCCAAAACAGCCAGTCTGGCGTATCGTGTCTTGGACCTGTACCAAGCAGATTGACTTGGTCTAGAGGGGTCTAACTTGCAGCATATGCATCCAGTGGCTGTTTGTTCCAAAATCCTGCAGGACATCTCTCAAAGAATGAGCCAGCTACCTAGACTGATGGCTTGGAGGTATGTCCAAGTTGCTGTGGCACACAAGCATGCCAGAAGCGTCCGCCATGCTATTCTTTTCTGCTTAGTTAAGTCGAGAGTCAGGCTATAAATAATTGGGAAGAGTGGGGGGAGAATGAGAAGAAGGATGGCAGAAAGATTGAGATGTAGCAAAGGTACCAAAATCCCTGTTTCAAATATCCCTGGTTGGCTGCTTCAGTGGAAAGGACAAGGTCTTGTTGCACCTTGGAGCACGTGCTCCTTCTCAAACCAGGGAGCGGTGGTTGTAGAGGGAGGGCGTGGGATGAACCCTGTCTCCTTCTGTCTACACAAACAGCTTGGCAGGTTGGCAAGCTGGGGATAAAAAAGGAGATGTGTTTTCCTTCATCACCCCTGGACCATAGGGACCAAGGCAGTCAGCCCAGCACCCTTCCTCAAAAAAGGGGACAGAAGCAATGCCTTCGTGGAATCCCTTCAGGGGCACTATGAAGGAAACAAAGTGTTTTGCATGGTTTTAATCAGAGGTGTCAAGAGGAGACTATATCCCCTTGTCGTGCTTCAGGCTGATGAACGCATGCACTGTGTTAGACAATCCTAATGCGGTGGTGATGGTCCTCTGCCAGCACTGGCAGCACTACCTGCAGTGCAGTGTGTTGGAGAGGTGCAGGCAGCCCTGTCCGGGCAGTGCAAGGCTGTGAGGAGCTCCCAGACCCCTTCAAGAGGTCCCTGAGGTGGCACGTGGCCAATGCGTGAGGAAGGGCCGGTGTTTGGGTGCAGGAGGTAAAGACCTGAAGGTGCTTGACTTCAAGAACCTGAAGCAACTGATATTTAGAAGAAAAATAGAGTTGGGGTTTTGTAACAGCAAGAAAGCATCCTTGGATCCCAGCTGGGTCCAAGGGCCCGCGAGACGTGAGGGTATATCTGTACCACACTCCCCTGCTTTATCAGGACTTTTCCGTCCTCTGAGGTATCTCAACCCTCCCTCTGCCCAAGATAATGGAGAGGCAGCCAAAATGGCATTTTAAACTCTTGGCTCCCTCTACCAACAATTGGACAAAGCAAAGAGGCAGGATGGGAGAAACTGGCTTTCTGGAAATTTCTGCTCGATGGAGAGGGGTCACACCCCCTTCAATTGAGATTGGAGTCGGGGGTCATTTTACATCTGCCTTTAATGAAGAATGGTGGGAAGGGAAATTTAGCGATGAGCTAATTAAATATATATATAATTTCCACTCTGTTAGCAAGGAAAAGAAAAAAAAAAAACCCTTGGAGCAGCTGCTAGGTCATTGTTTGTGAATATAAAAATAAGAGTTTCTTGGCATGGATTTCAGAGATGGAGGCAGTATCTTGCACTGTCATTCCAGAGGGAAAGAGAGAGCAAGCAGAAGGAGGATGAGGCCAGGCAAGGATAGTTCAGCTTGACTACGTGTTGCTCAGGTGTGTCTTGGCTTTTGAGCCTCTTTTCCCTCTGGCTGGTTTAGGTAATCAACATCCTGCCCAGATGGTGAGCCACACCAGGGACAGGCCCTGCTCCCTGAAAAGCTAGGAATGCCCTGTCATGGGGTTGGCTGAGGCTTGACAGTACCCTGAATGCATCAGTGGGCCTTAATGTCCCCAGCCAGGCTCACCTGGGAACACACCCCTTCTGCCCATGGGTTCTATTCAAGCTGAGGTCCAGATACCTGCTTCTGGCCTGAGCTATGTTGTAGGTGTACCCGTGCTTGCCCTTGTGCCCAGCTGTCCCACTCTCCTGACTGGTTGTCCTCGATGGACTCCAGACCTTAGCTGGTGGTATCCTTGTCTCCAGGATGCAACCTGGACCTATGCTGCAGCTTTGTCTCCAGCCCTGTCTCGTGTTGCACCTACCCAGACAGTGCCTTGTCTAGGGCTGTGACTGGAATATGTCCTATTGTCACCTTGGTGGTGCTGATCACCTGTGGGACTGTGTTGGAGGCACGCTTGGCGCTGGGCTGGTGCCCTGTGTGGGGTAGCACCGCTGCTGCTGTTCGCTGGCTGTGAACTGAGATCCCAGGTTGTGCACGAAGGAGCCAGGTCCTTGGGCTGGGCAGGACCTGCCTTCATGCCTCCTCCTTGGGCGAAGGTCATGGGCCTTGAACACCACTGCTTCCCCGTGACCCTATAGCACTTCTGCATCCCTTTTTCTGTCTCTGTGGCTCCTCAGTGCTGGCTTTCCCACTCCATCTATCAAGATGTTCTCTCTTGTGGAGTAAGCCCTGTTCTTGCTGTTCCCTCACACTGGTGATGATCCAGACCATGGTATACAGCCTCATCTCCAGTGGCCTTGATGCTGGTTTTTCCCTTCCCACCCTGCTGCATGCCTTAGCCTGATGCTTTCTGGCAGCAACTGCACATGGAACAGGAGACCTGAACTTTTCCATTCCCCAGTCTTCGGCGCTGCCAATCCCTCCGAGCTGGGAACGGGCATTGAACTCACTCTCCTGGCTCTCCCTTTTGCTTCTTGAGCTCCATGTGACATGCATGCTGGCTAAGAGGGAAGGAAGGACTGGGGGCGTTCCCCTCTGCCCCAATGGGTCCAGCATTGCTCAGTTTCTCTGCCTGCTCACACAACTGTGGCACCTTTACTCCTCACTGGGAGCACCTGGTGCTGCTCCTTCCCTCTCCTGTTGCACCGATGGCTCTGGCACCCTTGGCGTGCTGTCCTCGGCACACACGAGAGTAATTCCAAAGACCCTGCCCCCAGACTCTTGGCAAAATGGAGATTAATAGTAATAATAATAATAAAAATACTCATAATCCCCCTTCCCTGCCAGATTATGCAGCCAGGGAAAGAGAGTGCAGCGTGGGAGAGCCTGGCTGGCTGGAAAGCTCCGCCTGCTCACCAGCTCGGCCACCAACATGGGGAAAGTCGGAGGAGGCCCTTAGGAGATACTGTTCAAGGCTGAAGGAGGGCAGGAGGAGTTTTCCTTGCTTTTGAGGCAGTCCCCCAGCCCATCTGCCTGGATTCCGCTATCAGAAAGGACCTCTGCACCTCCAGACACCCCGCAGACATGCTGGCAAGCTTGAGTCAGCTCCTGGTGTCTATCTTTGAGCAGAAAACACTACTGGTCCATACTCCTCTTTCCGCTGACACTGAGCAGTGTGGTCAGTATTCACAGTCATGGCTCTTTTTCTTCTCCAGGAGCAAGAAAGGCCTCCCACAGGTGCACTTAAGACAAGCCTGTTCGTCAAGAGGTGTTGGCTCCCTCCTCACTGTGGTTATGGGAAGGCTTTTTTGTTTAAAAGGGAAAACAAATGAATAGATTCCCCTGACACCCAGCCTTATCAGGCACGAACCCAAGGGAGTCCGTTGTTTAAACTTCAGGAGTACATTGCTGGATAACAGCCCTCCTCTCCCTCCCATCTTGGCCCTTTTTTCAGTTGGGACAGGCTTGTTTCTGCCTCCGCACTTTCTGAGCTGCTTGCTTCTTGCCAGAAGCGCTCCGGGGAAGTGGGAGGACAGCGAGGGTCCTACAAGCCAGGGCTTCTGGGCTGGAACAGCACAGGGATAACGCTGCTCCAAGGAGTTGCAGTGGCAGAGCTGTAGGTGAGGATGCAGCTAGCAGGTGGAAACAGATGGACAGAATACACGTCAGGGCTAGGACATGAGGAGACCGAGAGTGGGAGAAAAGTCCCCTCCCTCTTGACCTTCGGTTTGCCTCTGTTGCTGCACATCTATGTGTGTGAGGCAAAAAGCGGTGTGCTCTCCTCCTCCCTGCCCTGCAAAAACAGAGACCAGAGTCAAACTTGGAATTCCCCTCTGTCTCATCACTGAGGAGACAGGGTCTCGGTGGTGATCTCACCCCATCAGAAACCTTTCTGTGCACAAGGCTAGCGAGCAATGAAAAGAGAGGCCATGGAGGAGGAGGGGAGTCATGGCAGGAAACCAAGAACACATCAGACACTCTAAATTTAGATCTTTTTATTCAGCTCGGACAATATTCCTTGATTTCTCATTGTTCGGGAGAGGGCAGAGGGCAGGGGATCTATTGAATGGCTTTGTCCTGAGAGATGCCACTTTGTCTGGGTATACGGGGGGTGGAGGAGTCGCAGATTGGGTTGGTCTGGCATGGGTGAGAGGTGTGCGTCCTACTGCTCCAAATGGCCTTGGGGTGTGGTGCTGGGTCTCTGACCAGCCCTGGTACCTGCTGCCCTCCACCATCAACGGCCAAGGCAATGGTAAGGACTGGCACAAGGGCCCTACGGTGAGCACCCATGATCAGTGCGCGGTGCCTTTGCTGTGTGGGGCAGGGGTGTCAGATGCAGGGCGTGTAGGGTAAATACACACCCGCTCTATATGTCTCACTGCCTTTCCGGCAGCACAGCTCAAAGTCTATTTTTAAACTCCCTCCTTTATTACACAGCCCAGCAGATAGCAACGGCCTGCCTCCCGCCGTGCTCTCCCTGGGGAGGAGGATGTCCTCCACACCACCCTCCTGGGGATGGGGACAGGACACAGGGTGGGCTATGGGCATGAACCCACTCATCTCCCCCACCACAGGCTCAGGCCATGGAGGGTGCAGGCAAACCGGGGTGCCCAGCTGCATTAGTGCTGCTGCAACCCAGCTGCTGGCTGCACTGGCGTATGCATGGCAGAGGGTGTTGCGTCCTGCTGTATCAGTGAGAGGCCAGTTTTGCTCAGGGCTCATGGCTTACCGGAGGTAAGTAAGCAGAGGGTTGGGCGCAGCGTCACCAAATCCACCTGCTGCCGGTGTCAGTGTGACCGAATGGGTGCAGGAGGGAGGACCAGCTCTTGCGGGAAGCGCACACGGGGCTTTCCACCTCGGACGATGCCCTGACCCCCACTGAGCAGTTATTTAGAGTGGGTTTTGCTCTGCGATGTGGGCAGCGATAGCAGGTGTGTGGGGAGGAGAGCTGCTTGCTTTTGGTTTTCGACCCTCATCTTCATTTCACATCATGAGTCATGTTACGTTCTGAGCTGAGTAACTGCTGGGGCTATTTTTACTCCAGCTCAGCAAGCTTCCTTCTCGCTGCTGCCACCGCCACCGCCGCTCGCTGCAGACCCAGGGGCAAAGGATGGGGAGACGGTGAGTGGCAGAGGCCGAGGGCAGGGGAAGCGGTGTTTGGGGTGGTGTCAGTGGAAAGGGGGACCGCTGCCCACCTGATCAATTTGGAAACAAAAATAGTATATGCCTCTTGAAAAACAACAGATGACCTGTGGCGTGTGGTGTATTCACACACACACACACACACACGTATATATTTGTTATACTGGGAGAGGGGAAGGGGGGAGGGAGAGAAATTCCTTTCGAGTGCTATTCACCAGTCTGGAAAAATAAAGAAGGAAAGCAGAACATTTTTTCCTTTCATCAAAACAGGAAAGAGAGGGGGAATGGGGTGGGGAGCAGATCCATAGACATAATGGATGGTTGCCAGAGTAAGGAAATTGTTCCCTTTCACCCTAAACTTGGGAATTGTGGGGGGAGAGCTATATGGTGGTGCGAGTAGGGAAGGCTGCATCCCCTCCTCCCCACCTGGCATAAGAATGTGCATGGACACGGGAAAGCACTGGGAAATCGGTCCCCTCAGCTTTGTGTTCTCTCTGAATCCTGCTCGAGCTGCTCATTCACAGAGATGTGAAACGTTTTTGCCTTCTCCTTCACCCCAAAGCGTGGGGCAGCAAGCTGCGGCGGCCACGAGCCCTTTCCCTCTTTGCTGTTGTCAGAGCCTGTGCCCTTCCCACTGCGTGCGTCTCGTTCCCCTTCCCCATCCTCTCCTTTCTGCCAGGTTTCTGCCAGGAATAGGTGAGATGAAGGAGGTGGTGAGGGGCTGGGGGAATCCCTCCACCAGGGAAAGACAGGCAGAGGAGGGGGTTCCCGGAGGAAGCCTGGCAAGGTGCCACTGAGCGCCTGCTAGCAGGGTGACACCTTCCCTTTTCCCTGGAGCCAGTTGCTCTGTGAGGGCTTTACTCATCCTTGGAAAGCATTTTCCCTGTCAGCGCCAGGGGCAAGAAGGTGAATTATGCAAGCCCTGGGTACCCCGAGGCTCTGCCTTTCTTCAGCACCAAATATAAACACCAGGCTCCTTGACTGTCTCTGTCTCCTTCCTTTGGTCTCTCTTCTCCTTTCTTCCCCTGTTAGACCGAACTCAGTTGTTAGGGCAGCTCCCATGGCAGCCGCCTCTGCGGCAAATGGTGCAAACTGCCGCGTAAGCTGCGTACGATGACTCCGTTCTGATCACTCGAGTCAGGAAAAACCTCATACAAACAGGAGATGTGGCATAAAAACGATGCGCCCACAGAACGGGCCTCCTGGTGTAAACTAGGCATACAACTTACTCGAGGTTCTTCATTCCGGTGTGTCGCGGCTGCTCCCCTCCATTGACGGCTGCGGCAGCCCCGCGGAGTAGGCGTTAGGGATTGCTCATTGTTCCCCTGAACGTAGCGACCGGAGCGGGAGCAACACCTAAGTTAGGTACCCTGAGTGGGCGGTCTGACTACACGCTGCCTGTCAACACCTCCTAATTTCTTTCCATTGATTGTTTTTCAAACTAGGACTCATCCTGGAGAGGCTGAGACATCTCAGCTGGTTAGACTGAGTCTTGCTTTCCATTGCCAGCCCTGTTTGCTTCCTGCTGTTTCACAATTCCCTCCCCTCACTAAAATAGGTAAAAAAAGATACCACCCCTCACATCGTACCGCTGTGGATGGTGGCCCATAGATCATTTTTTCCACTGATATGAGGTGAGGGGAGAGCAAACTTGCGGCAAGGAACTGCCTATTGTCCTCAGACACGTGTTGCCCTCCTCCCTAGTGATAAGAAAATAACTGAGGAGATGAGTTCAGCTGTTTGCAAGTTGGAAAGCAATAGTGGTGATGAAAGTGTTTTAATAAGAAGCCCTGCTGCAGGCTCTTATGAAATCTCTGCTTTTGTTGTGGTTTGTCTGTGGGGCCACTGCCAGCTAGTACAGTTGTGACTGGACCTCATCAAGTCTCAGTGCTGTAACGGGATGTAGTTATGGTCCAGCCACTTCATGTAGCCTTGAAATACCTTCCCACCATATGCAGTGGTGGTTTCAAACTCTTGTCCTGTGGCATCTGGGACACTGATAGCCCCTGCTAGCCTCCACAGACACCTCGCAGGCCAGTAAGGGGAAGATAAGAGTTGGACCATTGGATTTAGGGGTTCGTAGGATAAATGACAAGGTCATTTCGCGACAGCAAGATAAACCAAGGAGCGCCCAGCCAGCTCAAGGCACAGCAGTTTAAAGTGCACGTGCCCCTGTTGAACTCAACGCCAGTGAGACTGGCCCAGCCTTTAGCCAGTCTAAAGACCTCACTAGAGAAAAAAATCTGTCCCTGTCTTAAAAGCAGAGAGAGTGCGGAAAAGTGACTGAAGCCTGAGTGGTTTGAATATCATTTTGCTCTATTTCCAGGCAGGGTCATAGGTAGCTGATTAATCAAATTCCAAACATCCTCTTCCTTGCTGTCTGGAGGTTCAACAGGGATTAGCTTTTTGTTTCTGATGTCAAGCTTCTAAAAACTGCCCAGCATCATCCACATGAAAATAAATAACTCTATTTCTATCTTATTTTGCATGTAATGTAGCCGGATATTTAAAAAATATAAACCCACACATAGCATCCCCAAAACCAGGCCCTGCAGCAGCTCATGTTGGTACTGAGCAAGAAATCTGCAGCAGTCCCTACTAGCTTAGTGCTGACTCCTTCTCCTCTCTGGTGGTGATATCTCTCCCTGCTGAAGAGTTTGATCAACCTCTCCACACACAGGCTGTTCTGTCCTGGCCAGGGAGCTGCTGTGGTGTGGGGGACACCCTACACAGCTTGAACAAAGTGGCATGAAAGTGGTAGATCCACACCAGGTTATTCAAGGGCAGAGATCCTCAAAGGGTACATAAGCCTCCCTTTACCTGTTACAAACTTTGAAGATGTAATGGTATCATGGACATTGAGGATCTTGCTGCCCTCAACTCCATCTACACAAACAAAAGGACTTCCAGAAGCTGGTTTGGCCATTCCAAATCCTCAGCTTTCCCCCCACTGATTGCCAGGGAGCCCAGAGCTACATCATTCCTTTGGCTGGTGCCATCTGGAGCAACCTGAGATGGACCCAGGCCCTTTTACAACTGTTTTTTGGAACCTTCCACTGATTCAGAAGGAGTTTCAGCACCCAGGTAGACAATAGGGTAGTTGGGGTTTGCAGTCAAATTGTCATCATGTGAAATGGTTGGTACGCTGCTGGTGGGCCAGGATGGAGAATGAGGGGAATTCTAAGCGCCCTGAGGAATTTGGGGTGGGACAGGGCTAGTATGGCTGGAGCATCTAAGATAAAGTCCTGTTAAGGTCTCTGGAGTGGAAAAGAGCAAAGGTATGTGTTGCATTTCCACTTCTTCCCACTTGAGCTCTAAAACTGGGACAGAGCCTGACTTCAGACTCAGTGTGAGGGACTCCCATATCCTTATCTCTGCACTCATACACTCTCTCCTTACTTCTGCACTCATATACCTCAAATGGCTTGGGCTTTAGAGCTGGCATGACTCTGACAAACTCCCCACCTGTGGGAAAATCTGGGCTCTCTTCTTCTCGGCCAGGGTGAATTACAGTGATCCCTTGCAACCCAAGAGCCCGTTGACATGTTGCCCTACCCTTCATTTTGTGCTTGAGTTACCTGTGTCCGTGATAGGAGGAGCAGAGGAGTGACGCTATTCTAAGAAAGCTATGGAGGACACCCAGACCTCCTTGTGTCCCTGTGTGTCCTGACCAACATCCACATCCATGAGACTGAAGTCAGGTTCAGGGGTGTAGCTAGCCAAATTGGGAGGTGTTTGTCAGATGCCTACTACAGAAAAGCATTTGGTGGGCTGCCTGATGCTCAGCTCTGGTAGCTGGTCCTCATACCTGGACACTTTGGACAGTGCACACACGAGCACTGGTGCGAGACTGTGTGCTTTAGAGATGGTTGGCTGCATGAGGCTCACAGGCACCTAGATAGTCTAAAGGGAGCATGTGTGATGCTGTGAGATGAGGCCACTGGTATGCCAGTGGGTGTATGTATGTGAGAAAGGAAGAGAGAGGGGGAGAGTGAAGGAGAACACATGGATGCCCAGGGATGTGTGAATGAGACAAAATTTGCACGTAGCTGTGTATGTGAGCGGCTCGACTAGAAGCATGTGCGTAGCATAGAAAAAGCAGGAAAGATGCTCGGGATTCAGAGCAAACGCCTGCTGAGTGCCTGCGGTGCATGACAGTGCAGGAATGTATGGTGGATATGAACCTGCACAAAGATGGTGCAGAAACCCCTCCTGGTTGTGCTAGGAGTGTGTTTTGCAAGCGTGCAACTCCATGCCAAGAAGTCACCCGTATGTACATGACAGGGCGTGCGCACGGGTGTTTTTTCCATAGGGTATGACTCTTTCTTGAACTCACCTGTTAGCAGCCTTCCTCTCCCCATCTCTCTCCCTGCACTCTCCAGCAGATATCTG
Organism: Loriculus beryllinus; assembly: GCA_039877255.1. Classification (NCBI taxonomy): domain Eukaryota; kingdom Metazoa; phylum Chordata; class Aves; order Psittaciformes; family Psittacidae; genus Loriculus; species Loriculus beryllinus. Next base: position 23,798 of record JBCJKH010053729.1, read on the forward strand.
CATGCTTAATTTCCCTTCAGACATTTATTATATCGTGCAGATAATCACGCTGCAAAATACCTCCCGGTGCCATGAGCAACACCAGCTTGTCTTGTAGCAATGTTTAGATTTCTCTGCCCTTTCTTTTCTTTCCCCCTGCACACAAAGGGATGTGAAGGTATTAAAGCCATCTCTCTTCTTGGAGGTAGTGGGGCAGCAGGGCAGGGAAGAAGGCGAGTGGAGCTGAGAGAAATGCTCCACTAGCCTTGCAACAGTGAGAACCCGAGGCCAAAAAAATAACAAACTACCATGCTGGGAACTCCTCTCTTCTTATCTCTTCCTAAGGAGGAAGGAATTTCTGTCCCCATTCCTCACGCGATGTTAAAGCCACATTACACGGGTTATTGCCACATTAGTCATTTTTAATTAATTTATCATTTAAACTAACACACTTTTTATTTTGTCAGCAATGGGCTAGATTTTTGCCTTGATACCCAGCCAAGAGGAGGATGGCAAGTTATGCTCCACCCATCTCCTCTCCTTATAAAAGGAGCAGCCCCGAGTGCCAGCTTAGTCTCTCTTGCAGCTCGCAGACTAAAATAAAGACCCATCGGCTCGCTCGCCTCCCCGTCAATTTCACCTTTTCTGCTTCTTTTCCTTTTTTATTGTCTTTTCTTGTTGCAACAGAGCGCGGGAGGCAGCAGCAGCTCCGCTCTGAGGCTTGTCAAGGCTCAGCGCCTGCACACACACACACACAACCCAGGGAGAAAACATTTGCTCTCACCTGTCTCCAAACCCAAAGCAAATCTCACGTCCAAGAGAACGGCCGACACCTCGAACGAGAAGGCGCCCAAGACAGCACCTTAATGTAAGGAGAAGAAATTTAATGTATGCTAGCAACTTCTCGCTGAAAAGCAAGTGTACACAAGGAAGAAAAGGAGCTTTTTAGGAGAAGGACACCTTAAGGAAGATTTAATTCTTTTTGGATTTCGCGCTAAACTTTGGAAAGTTTTTTTTTCTTTTTCTTAAATTATTATTTTGTGCATTTTTTTCCCTCTAAGAACATTGAGCCATTGTTGCCCGCATGTAAAATCTTTTACCTACATACATTTTAAAAAGCAAGACAACCAAGAGGCAAACCAGCATGTGGACCACCTAGCAGAAGGCAATACTGAAGCATCCCTCTCGGCAAGGGGGACACGGACTCTGGATGCGGATCATTTCGAGGGACTGCATTTCTCTTCCACCGGGCTTATGAGATAGCACCGAGGCAGGCGAGTCACCGAGAATCACTTCTGCCTCCCCCCTCCGGCACCGCCACCTCCTCTACCAAGGGCGCCCGCAACTCTCCCACCAGCAGCAGCCCGGCTCGGAGGGGAGATGGGAACGCGCGGCGCCCTCGATGCCTGAGGCCGGGCGGCTCTGCGGGAAGCGCTTCCCTCCCGGGGCTCGGCGTCCATGTGCCCGCAGCCGGCGGGGCCTGAAGTCGGCATGAATCTCGGCGTGGTCTTCGCGTTCATCCTGTCCCTGCCCCTGGCCCGCCTGGAGGTGAGTTTCCATCGCGGGCAGCGGGCGGTGCTGCCGAGCTGCCAGCGCCGGAGCCGGGCGGGGAGGGGGGAGACCCGCGGCGGCGCCTCCCGACCCGCAGGTGCGGCGGGGTGAAGCGAGCGGAGCTGCGCGGCGGGCACTCGGAGGCCGGGCGGGCGGCGGCTGCGGGGGGAGCCAGGGCGCGGGGGAACCAGGACACGGGGAGCCGGGTTAAGAGATTAGCAGCAGGCGGCGCGGGAGC
>JBCJKH010053730.1:0-42461 GCA_039877255.1 Loriculus beryllinus
CAAAAAATGAGCCCTTTGTGCTTACATTTCAAAAGGCAAAAGGAAGTGCTCAAGGCGATGTTGGGCAAGACTTTGAGCAACTTGGTCTAGTGGAAGGTGTCCCTGCCCATGGCAGGGGATTGGAACTAAGTGAGCTTTAAGGTCCCTTCCAACCCAAACCATTCTGTGATTCTCTGAAATCTTGTCTATGACCTTCTGCTCAGCACTCTACACATCCTGTCATGGGTGGGATAATCTAAAATATGTTCTTAAAAATACCCCAAGCCCTATGCTGTACATGAATGAAGGGATCCCATGTATGCTATGGATTTGAAAAATGTTATTGCTGACTGCAAGGGCTTTATCAGGTTACACCACCATGATGTACAGAGGGGTGAAATTACCATGAGATCTTATGTTACACTGAACTCACACAGCAATTCTGAAGCTGTGTTGAACAGGAACAAACAGAACTAAACCAACTTCAGTTCTTACCTGACAACCCAAATAAGAACTAAGTCCAGCCATTAATGATCCACATGTCTGATCAGCAGCATGGTTTTACTAGTAGTAAAGGCAAAGGAAAGTGGCAATCCACGTGTGTGATTCTGCCAAACAAAACACATTGTGGATGTATTACATGACAGTCTGGTTTCTTTAGCAAACACAGCATCTGTCACAGTCCTGTTCCAATTAAAAGACATGTCTGAGTTTACATAACAGCTGATAATCCTCTATCTCCGGAGTGGTTAATCTAGATGTCCAACATGGTTAAAAACCTCTGCTGACTAACTGAAATCTGAATTTCCTAACTGCTCATTTATCATCATCCAGCAGAAAAATTACACTGTTGAGGCTGTTACTACTTAAAACGTATCCTAACCTTCTGGGACAACACAAAATTTGGATGGGCTTGCTCTAAATCTAACCATTCTTCTCTTTACTCACTGAAATCATTTAAGACTACTACAATTAGTGAGTTGAAAGAAGTTGCTGAATATAAGTGAACAGTATTTTCCTAACAAGCAGTCCTACATCATTAAGCAACAAGAGGCTTGCTCAGAGAGCCCAGCAGGATCTCCATTGCTTTCTATCATTTACTTCATTGCTTTGTATCTTCTGTGAACACAGATCCCTGTCAGTCCCTGAATGGCTGAGGTGTGCAGCGGAAGGACCTCCACCTGCACAGGGACTGTAGTAGCATCTTCCAGCAGAGACTTCAAAGCACAGAGGTGTCTCCTAGAACACCATCAGGATGGTAACAGCCACGCAGGAACTGCTGAGGCAGCTCCCATCTCCCCTGAATCCTGCAAAACACAAGGAAGGCAGAACTGGAAGCAAACGGTTTGGGCAGGCACCAGCCCATAGGCTGGGAGAAGAGCCTGAAGGACCATACTGCAGTGCAGCATGAACAGCAAAGAAGCAGCCATGGGGCAGTTTAGGGACCTGGTGGCAGGCTGTTTGGTGGGGCAAGGCTGGGGAGAAATGAGCAGGGCAGAAGGAAGAGGGTGCTTAGAAAGCAGGATGCATGAATGAGCCCTTGGTGAAGGCTGGGATTCAGACGTAGAAATGGCTAAAAGGGGGGGAAAAAAAGATGGGAGGTCCCTCCAGAAAGCACCAAATAATAGAATATTAACAATGCAACACATTCTATTGCATGCTGAGCACAAGGAAATCTCCCTCACACAGTTTATCAGAACTTGGCAGGCCTGAGCTACTTTCAGGAGCAAAGCACAGGTTGCTAGTTATTATGTGAAGGGAGGCCTTGGCTGATGCTTTCAAAGGAATAACTCAGTCCATAAGGAAAGGCCTGAAGGCAGGGAGTTGGGCTACAACCAGCAACCTGTGGGTGGAGGGGCTTTCAATCCCCAGTCCATGCAGGGAGATTCCTTCTCCCTCAGCCATAGGAGAGGTAGCTTCCCAGCTGTATGCCCCTGTGGGCTCTACCACCTCAAGATCTCCATCACTGAATGCTTTCAAAGGTTAGTGGAATCCCTTGGTCAGCTTTATCTGAGCAAATGGTGGGAGTGGACTGGATAATGATGCAATCCCACGGACAGTGAAGGGGAACAGGAAGATACAAACTGCCTACCTGGGCAGTGAGATCCTGCTGAGCAAGCAGGCTAACCCTTTCTGGTGTACCAGTACAGCCTGCTATGTCAGGCAGTCCTGGCTTCTGCTGTGGGGCTCACTTCAGTCACAGAAAATCTTTCCAGCTGAAGCAGGACCTGGGACATGTACAAGCTCAAAACTGTTTCCTTCTATCCAGGATTCATTTTAAGGCTCAGCATAGCTCCTGGTACAGAGTTAGCCTGCTTTAGCAAAGCAGGCAGGAATGTATGTATTTGTCCTGCCACTGCAAAGGCCAACAAGATAAGTGTCCAGATCACCAAAGCCATTTCAAAGTAAGGTCACCCAGCCATTGCTGGCTTCAGCTCTCTACTTGTCAAAGGTCTTTCCCACTAGGAGAGATAACAGCTCCATGCAACTAATCCAACTATAAAGAGGGACTTTCCCCCAGTCAGTCCTTCTCTTTATAACTGTATATTCACATATCAATAACTACTGCACAGTCCTTTTGACAGACCTCAGCATATTTTGGGGTATTAACCCATGAGCCCCTTGAGGCAGAAAAGCATCTACCCCTGCAACTTTTCTGTGCTATCCATTTAAATTGGTAATACACAGTCCTGTATATCTGAGGTGATCAGAGAAGCAAAGGGCAAAGCTGAACAATTCCACCAAAAGGCTGCCCTGGACTAAGTAGAAGAGGCTAAAGAACATGGTAAAGGAGGACAGCTCTCGAAAGTTTTTATCCATGTGTGCTTGGCACGGGACAAGCGAACACTGCCACTTCAGGGACTCTGCCTTCCTTTCCAGGGAAGGACAGAGCAATTAGCTTTCCAAAGGGCTTTCTGTGTGGCTGGTTTTCTTTTTCTTTTGTTTAATTTTGTTTTAAAGGCTTTTTTGCTGCATGTGTAAGATACAAAAACACTTACCAAAGATTTCATTGACATTATGCCCTCCAGCAAGCTGCCCTTCCATTGCACAACAGGTTTATCAACCACAGAAGCATAACAGGGCCCTGCGCTAGCCACGTCTTTTTGTACATCTGTTGCTTCTACTGAATTTGAGAGCCACAGCTGTCTGCTGTGAACAGTGTTCCCTTGAAAATCCCATAAACAGTCCATGAAAATACAAGACAAAGACAGTTAGTGACAGCAATTCCAGGAATTCCCCTTCCATCAGCTTAACAAAGCCCTGACAGAAAGGGAGATTCCTCACTAATCACAAAGGGCCCTTCATCTCCCAGACCAGGTGGCAGCATCTGACCTGGGAAAGCAGCACTGGCATTTTCAAAGAGGGGACATAGTCTGGCATTCAGAGGATGGATCTGCAAAAGATAATCTTCTGAACTACACAGAGGCAGTATAGTTGGAGTAAAGAAGATGTATCTCAGTCAGTGGGAGCCTTGGAAGAAACAGAGGATCACAAAACACTAGCATGCTTTGCAAGGAAGGGTTCTTTAACAAACTCAGATGAGATGAGCAGGCCTGGCTGCAGCCAGCCAGCTGAACATAAGCAGAAGTGAAGCTATCTCTAAATTTGGCAACAGACTAGCAAATTTATTTCTGACATTTGTTCCACAGATCTTTGATAACCATTCCTTACTCTGCTATCCATTTTAGAGAGCATAGCCAATACTTGGTTTGCATTTTTATCTAAACGGCTCTTGAAAATTGGAAAGATGATTCTTCCAAGATTTCTAGTTAACAATAAAGCAATTCTCACCAATTGACTGGAAAGAGCCTAAACTAAGATACATTCAAGTCATGTATGTGTATCCAATGGAAAATAGTAAATAATTCTGCAGAATCTCCAAGAATCATCTTGAGACCTGCAACTGTAAGGAATGGAAAGCTTATTCTTCTTAGTTCTGTCAAAGGAGACTGTTAGACTGTCTGCTTCATGCTGTTGATAGTGTTTGGAGAAGACCAATGTTGAACAACAAACAGAGCCTCTGGCATGAACCAAGGGTAAAGATTTAACACACCTGTAAGCATGCACATGAGCAGCACTAATAGGAAATCACTTACTAGTGGCAAATTTCTCATTCTGAAAACAGATTGAGGGAGAAAAAGTATTATTTCTCCGTTTATGACACATTAAGCACAGGAGCTGGCAAGGACAGATCAGGTTGGGTATGTTCTGTTATAAATTCCCTTCAAGTAAGTTATATAATAAAGACAGTAGAAGATGAAGTATACCCAATTACATGCTTGACTGGGGTACCTTAATTTCCATTGCTTTAAGTAAAATTGAATGAGCCTCCACACATTCCCTCCCAGGCTTGTTCCACGTATCTTGTGCCCTAGTATGTTGCTGCTGTAGGAAAGTAGGTACTTTTGTGACTCCAACTCCCATTATGCAAAAGACTTATTTTTCCACCTCACAGCAAAAGAATTTCATGGTTTAGCCCTGCTCATGGAATGAAGCAGATGGGCAACCAAAACCACAAAGGAATTACTTTCTCCTGGAAAGTCAGCATAACAAAAGCAATTCAACCTTATCATGCAACCCTCCCTCCACCTTACACAGGTGACTTGCAGAGCAAGTTTTGCTATTTGCCGTTCTGTACAGACAGACATGTTTATCTTCTTAAGAAGATTAAAGGGGACTTAAATCTCTCCAAATGGGAGACATGCCAGAAAAGCTGCCTTCCTTGACAGTATGAAATGGAAAGGAGAAGAAATGGAAAGAAACAGTAGTCTCTGAGAGGCCTGTCAACAGGGCTCCTTTTCTACTTTTGCTAGGATTTGAATGGAAGACATTTACCCCTTTTTTTGCACAGAAAGCCCACATTGCACTGCCCTTTTCCCAGTAGCCTTCAGTAAGCACCAAGCCCAAGGCAATGCAGAAGCTTCTGACAGAGTCCTATCCCTAGAATTTATCTTAGGGGTAGGCAACAGAGCAACATGCACATCTCTGCAACAATGGAGGATCCTCCAGCAAGAGAAGGCAAATATAAAAATAGTCCTCTTCCCTTTGGGCACAAAAAAATTACCTTTGATAACCTTTAGTAAACAGCTTCAGTCTTCCAGTCCCTGACAAAGCACTCGAAAAGCTCCCTCCCCCCCACCCCTACAGTATCAACAGTGGAAGACTGCACAGTGCTACTGTCTCCTACTGCACAACTAGGCATAACCTTGACACAGTCAAATGCACATCCTACATAAAACACAACATATACTTGATTATCATGTTTAGGAAGGCATATACCTGTGTCCCCTGGGGCTTTGGAGACAGAGAGAAAGTGTTACTGTCTTCATAATAAGCTTCTGTATGTAAAGGGTCCTCAGGAAAAGATACAGTACTTCTTGGCTGCATTCATCCCTGAACCAGAGAGAAAGTGACCATTCCCATTTCTTAGGTGCCAGAGGACCAAAATATCCTCAGCTCCCCTTTTTAAATATTGCTGTTCCGAAGGGCCTTTCATAGTGTGATGAGGAGAAAAAGCTGTGCTTTTTAATTTTTTTTCTTTTTCTTTTTTTAATCTCAGGAGTTAACTCAGAACTTGGGATTCTGTCAGAAACTCACCCTCCCGATTCTCTGTTTATACAGTCATAGCTTTTACCTCCTGAAAGTCTCCTGATAAGTGCATACAGAACAGTAAGAATTCAGAATGACAACATGGACAACCTCTAGCACAGAAGTTAGATTTTTACAGTATTTGTTCTGCAACATTTCCAAGAACCAATTACTCACTTGAATGTTTACAGATGCTTTCCACATGTCGTTGCAGGCAAACCACAACTTCACATTTACACAATGTCAGAATGCTTGGTACGTGTCTGCATCTTTCACATGTCATGCAATTCATTCCGTTCCTTCTTAAGTGCTTCCAAAGGCTTTTAAGTATTTTGGATTTCTTCAGCATTTGGCTAAACTGGGAATGTTTATTAGTTTCAGTCCTGCTTTGTAAACTAAGAACCTGAAGACTCCTGAATCATTTCTTACTCGGAGTTCCCTCCTAAACTGAGCCTGTTCTCACCACAAATTAATGGTGTTGCTAAAGTCATCACACTTAGTTCTCCCTCTTGGTCATCTCTACTTTGGGGGGCTGCCAGGTCCTTGAACAGGCTGTGTTCCTCATGGTTATTTTAAGCAGACTTCAGATCAGGCTGTCACCACAGTAAAAAGCCTTGAATTTCCCACCTTGGTTCCCCACTGTGCTTTCCTGCCCATGTCTTTCCTTGCAGTCCCTGAGCAGAAGGTACACGGCACTGGGGAACTGAGACAGGCAAATCCATTTCAGACAGGCCAATTCAGTGCAGCTTCTGCTCTGGCCCACTGTGTGGCTGCAGGGATCACTACCTTTTGCAGCTATTGTTGCTTATCTTGAAGTCAGTTATCACACTGATACCAATCTTGAATTTTACTCCTCCCTTCCAAAGGACTGTCCTGCTCCTGCTGGGTGTAGAACATTTAAACGAAAGATACTAAATCCCCATTCTTTACTACCTGAGGTAGTCACCTAAGTAGTACTAAAAATAAAAACTCTAAAACTCTATTTAATACATGTATTGTGAGTACATAAACAATCACCTTCTCATTATGGACTTTGGAGATGCAGAATTGTTTCAAACTGCAAACACCCCTACTGAAAATCTGAGAACACAGCTTTCATCTAAACTTCACTCCAGTTTCAGCCACAAAAAATAACAGATTGCATTAGTCCAATCCCACCCTATATCACACTAAGGTTAATCCTTCACTTCAGCTCCCTGCTGTGTGAAGACTCAGAGCTGTGCAGAGGTGTGCTTCAGAACTGCCCCTTAGGAGTCCTGCTGACTGAACAAACACAGACATCCATTGTACAAAAGTATGCAGCCACACACATACCAGTGCTGGTATTTTCTGAACTGTCTTTTATTCAGAGACAGGTCTCACTCCATTCCTTTCCCCTCATGTTTCATCACAGATTTAACTGTAGCTTGGCTGCAAATTCTGTTTTGACCAAATACATCTTTAGACACTCCCTATTCCACTTCAGTTATACAAACACTCTCTAACCAGCACTCATGGCATAGTCACAGTAAGAAACTATTTCCTGCCACTCCAACCGGCTGAGATATTTTTAGTTGAAATTGAATGCACATACCTGTGGCAGGTGAGGCACCAGCAAGGCTGTGGGTGTGGTGAAACCTCTGCTTTTCTAGTGCCAAGTGCTTCTACAGCTTGTCATTCCAAACCAAGGGACGTGGCCAGCTATCCAGTAGTCACGCCTCTCAAGGAGGCTCTAGACCTTTTCACAAGGTGCAACTCCACTCCTCTCCTCTGTTATTCTTGCAATTGCAGAGGAGAGTTAAAGAATCTCTGATACCCATTCAGAACAGATGCCCTCTGCTGTTACACCCTTCCACACAGGAAAGAATACAGAGAGATGCTAAAGACCCTACCAGTCTATTGCATAGCTGGGAATAAGATCAAGAAGATTTCCAGAGACCTAGGAGCCTCAGATGCAATTTTTATCTTCATTTGCTGCTAGCAGGACCAACCTTGTCCTGATTGGGAAGGGTAATGAAGGATGGAAGACGAGTCAGGAGTGCTCCCTTGCTCCATAGGAATGAGTATTTGCATATTCACCCATGTGCTTACTCATTCTACTAATCTGGTGCATTCTAGGGCAGTTTCCTTCACCTGTGGTGATCCTTACTGAAGAGCCCTGTAGAATTAATATATTCTCATTATTGGGCTTCCACACCTAAAACTCTGCACTAGGACCCACTGAAGATACTCCTTCAGCCTTATAAGAATGTTCTTAACAGTCAACATACCTAGGATCTGTACCCTTACTTATCTGCCACTGATCTCAGAATGCTTTAGAGCTATCAAACTTGTGGGTTTCTGAGTAAACTGCTACCAAAAAAATCCAACAAAGTAAAAACACTCTCTCTTCTCACTACCAGATAGTTTCTCATGAAGAGCTGTTTTAAATTAAAAAAAAAAAAAGCCCAAACCAAAGATTCTCCTTAGTTTTAACTGCAGTGTTTTTTGTAGTTTTGCAAAATGGGCTGCTCCAAACAGAAGTATAAGAGCATTCTGACTAGTACACATGTATATTAATGTTGATACTATCAAATAACTAGTGCTCATCTTGACTACTGCAGTAGTTTTAGCTTTCCATTTCTATCTAAACCAGAAACTTTTTGACACTGTTCTTCAGAGAGCAGAAAATCTAGTTTACAAGTGGTTCTAACAGACATTCAATTTTTGTGTTGAGTGATCATGAAGGAGTTTCTTACCCTTCTCTGCCCACCAGCAGAAATATCCAGTGTGAAAACTCTTATTGCTAATGGAAACTAGCAGTAACCTTAAGTTTTGATATGAAGATAGGCAAACTTATCCCATTCTTGCACGAATCTAATTACACGGCACTCGATTCTGCTTAAGACAGCGTTTTATTTCATCACGCAGCTCCTGAGCTGCTTTTCTGTGTGAATAGCACCCTCTTGTGTTGGTTTATAAGTACTACACGAAGCAGCCACCTGTCATTACAGGCTCTGCGTCCAATTCCAAGCAGTAAATAGCCTAATCCTACTGAAACAGGCTCTCACTGTGCTGGGCCACCCTTCATCTGACACAGTGAAAGTATGGACGACACATCTGAATTGATAATAATCCCCTAAGAAGAAAACTCCTGGCAAGAGCTGATACTCAAAGTGATCAGAACCAGGTCAGCGATAAGACAAGGAAAGGCAGGTAGCTTTAAGTTCAGCAAAATATATTTGGAAGTTCTACAAGTCACATGTCCTCTCTAAGGCAAAATCATCACATCTGTGCTGTGGAAACTCAGCTGTTTCATTTAACTTCTTCCTCTCCTGAGCCCAGATACACTCAATGAGTCTGGGAAGGAAGACAGGCTGCAGAAGTGGGAAAGCTGCACTCACACTGCACTTTTTTGTGGACAAGTAGGGTGAGACTACAGCTGGTCCTACTTTCAAGGTTCAGAAGCGATTGTCTGGTGTTTCTGAAAGGAAGACTGGTTCCATGGTACCATAATGGGCCAAGCTCAGTCTGTAACTGCTGAAGCAGAAGAGAAGTTGTTTTCCAGGTGGACTGCCTTGTTTTATAAGTAGTTCTGAAAACAAATCTCCTGGAGAGGGCTTGGAAGACTGCTTTTGCCAAGCTCATGCAGCCATAAAAAGAAAAATACAAGAAGGCTGTCCAAATACTGAACTAGAATGCTTTCCTTTTCTTCTTTTTCCCACCTGCCACCTTATTCCTGACACCAATAGCTTCTTCTGTGTCATCATCATTATCATTTCGAGATCGCTTCTTCTCTCCCTGCTCTCGCAGCTCCTGTAATATAATCAAGAGATTGACCAAGAGTTCTGGCATCTGAAGAAATTCAGGCTACAACAGTAAGTAAAGGGGCAAAGAGACCGCACCCACCATTCGAGCAATTCTCTGAGCCTCAGCCACACGCTCTGTCAGCATCATAACTTCTTCTTCTTGCATAGGGAATGCTGGCAGCTTCTTACCAATCAGGTGTTCAATGCGCTGGAACAGCTCTACATCATACCTGAGACAAGACACCAACTTGAATCAGCCCTCCCAAGAGACTTCAGCTGTCACCATCCTCAGACACCACTCTTTGTGAGCAGAATTGCTCTCTTGCGCTTATGGCCTCACAAGCAACTCTTAACTGCATCTAAATGATGCTATAGTTCAGGATGGCTTCACGATTTATTCACCTCTTCTCTGCTCAGAAATATTTGACAAATACTTTTTTTAGACAAACACTTCCTCATTTATCAAAAAAAAAAACCACTTAAGCTGCATTATACAATATATAAATGTTTGTATATTATACAAACAAATTATAAACAGTAAGCTCTGCTCATTACATACCCGCTTCTAAAACTTAACCAGACTTTTCTCCCTCCCCACCCTGGGCTTTGACTTCTCACCTCTTTAGCTAAATAAATGCAACTGGTGCCTGAAAATAAAAGGCAGCATTTTCTCCTCACCCAGGATGAGGTCAGATGTTTTCTGCTCTTAAACACAGCTGAGAAAAATAAGTCTGCCATATTTTAACACTTACTGTGTAACAAAGGTGATAGATTTGCCAGATCTCCCAGCTCGAGCTGTTCTCCCAACGCGATGAATGTAATCCTGAAAACAATTTTCCTGATCAGCAACACGATACATGCAAATAACAAAGAACAGAAGCTATGGGAAATTACCCAATGTAATCCTTAGGAAAGAACAGGAAAATAGTAAAAAAATACAGTATGGATTGAATACTCAGGACCATGAGCAGCATCAGTATATGAGAAGATTGGTAGCTTGTGAAGGCTTCATTGGTTTTGACATTTGAAGAATTCTTTCTAAAGAGAACAACCACTTTTAATTATTCAAGGATGCAGGACAAAAGCTGTGATACATACAACTTTGTTAATGAACTATCACTTCCTTGGAAAGCTAATATTTCAAGTGAGCCAATGCTTGCATTTTTACTTTTGGGATCTAGTGCTCTACATAGTCTGTCTTCCAGACAAACCCTCTGGCAAGCTGAGTTAAATTTGGCAAGCACAGAGGAAGGGATGATGAATGAGAGTAATTTGGAAGCATCCAATTCATTATGCATCTTCTGTTTATAGGCTGTTTTCCAGGTTTTATACTGCATTATGGAAATAAAAATATTCCCTTCTTCACGCAGGATGTGTGGAAAAAGGAAGCATCATGAGAAAGGATGTGTTCTACAACATGGTTAGAGGACACAAGACAAGATGGGGTGGGGAGCACAAAAACTGTAACAAGCAGTTTAAACTGTAAAAAATTTAAGTTACAACAGTTTTTACAGTTACAACTGTAAAACCCCCCACCATTATTTTAACTTCTGTCCTTTTACAATGTCAAAAGCAGCATCTTCAAAAATACTCTCATACTTTCTTCTGTTCACAATGTGGTGTATCTTTGATCATTATAAGGAACAATAGCAATTCCTGAACTGCATGTTAATAGGTATGCTTTAATAGGAAACCAGGCCAGGAAACAAAGTCACACCCTTAAGATAACACTATTTCCATAGCGAGTTAATAAATCACTTTTTTCCAGTTTGCTGTACTTTTGTGATATGAAGGTGAAACATATTAAAGACATTTTTCTTGATTACATCCTCACTGAATGTAATAGGAGAATTTTTACCTTTTTGTTTTTTTAAACATGGTTTAAAAAAATGTGAAGCCAGGCCTGGATCACAGGAAGGAGGTGATTACCTGAAACTAGTAATATGCTAAAACTGTTTTCAAAGTCTAGAAGTCCTTTAATGTAATGCAATGAAGCACATACTCCCAAGCAGAAACACAAAGACATAGAACATCCCTCACTTACCCTCTTCTCTTCTGGAATCAGTTCTACAATCCAGATGAGGCCACCCAATCAAAGTGACACACCAACTCAATTGCAGTGGTTGAACTCCATCTTTTAATCTACAGAACTGTGAACTACCTTTTCTCTATTCTGCTGACTGGAAGTGTATCTTTGTTCCTTTATCTAGCTTCAAGATGCCTCCTGGTGACCAGAAGCTCACAGTTGGCTTACCTTAGAGTGCGTGGGAATATCAAAGTTTATCACCACATCTACATGTGGGATGTCCAGACCCCTGCTTGCAACATCAGTAGCCAGTAGAATAGAACGTGCCTTTGCCTTGAATTTGTTTAGAGAGCCCAAGCGTTTATTCTGGAAGAGATGAGGACAAAAAGGGAATGAGAGAATAATGCTCATTCTGGTTAATATGCTCTTGTTGAAACACTGGTACAGAACAGCTGAGGGAAACTACTAAAAAAAACCCAAAACAAAACAAACAACCAACAACAAAAAAAATCAAAAAAACAATAAAAAACCACACCCCACACTCAGTTCTCTGATTTCTTTTTGATCTACTACAGAATCAGTGGCAGCATTCACATTAGTTACACTTTTAGGGATCAGTCCAGTCCACTAGGTGTGAAATACTCCTTCTGCAAGGTAGTTGTGCTGCAGTTTGGTGCAGCCCATTTCCCAAGTAACAGGTCTCCTGTTTACTCCATTCTGTGGGGTATGCCCATACCTGACTCATCTGCCCATGGAGAGGAATGGCAGTGAACCCCAGGTTGCGGAGCAGTAGAGCAGTCCTCTGAGTATTGTTACATGTACTACAGAATATCATGAAAGAGTTTCCAGCTAGTTCATTCAAGATATAAACCAGGTAACTGTCCTGTAAAGAAACGAGAGAAGAATTTTATGGGGTGGGGTAAGAAAGGAAGAGAAGAGATAATTACAGATGCCACATGAAAGAATAAGCACAAGCCAGAGAGGATCAGAGAAGATATTGGGCAGATGTGGGAACAGTGAGACAAGGCCAGAAGTGGCGTTACCTTGAATTTGGAAGGTATGAAAATGTAGTACTGCTGTAGTTTTTCAACCGTCTGGTATTTGGAAGAAACAGCACATTTAACAGGATTCTTCAGAGCAGCACGCTGGAGTTTTTGAACCTGGGAAGATCAATGAGAGATCTTGTCAGAAACTGGTATCATATGCTCTAGTTATATAGCCTGATGGAAGGAGAATTAAAACTGCTCTCGGAGAATTAAAACTCTGCTCTCACCTTCTTCGTCATGGTAGCAGAAAACAGTAGTGTCTTCCTGTCTCGAGGAATCACTTTTAGTATCTTATCTACCTGTAAAAATAGAAAGGAAATAGAAACGCTGAATAAAACAGCAATCAAGACATAACCCTCCTTAAATATTATGATCATCGAAATAAAGAGTAATGCCTGCGTGCAACTCAGACTCACAGCAGGAACAAATTTCCCCTCTGCTAAAGAAAAGGTGTAGACTGATTGCTTGTTGACAATGTGAACTCCAGAAGTCCATTAGCAGTGGAAATCTCATGCAATACTCCTGCAGGAACGTGCAGGTGGCATGTTCAACAGTAACTGCATCAATGTCAGCTGTTCCAGAAAAACCAGCAGATTTTAGAAACAAAATGCCCCCTATTGTCTTACCAGTGCTCTGCAGAACTCTGCTAAGTTCTCCTCCCATGCCAGACTTCTGTGCAATTATTAGATCTTAGTTACAATTTGCTATTATTTCTACTGACCAGCTCAGTGTTTACTATGTGACTGTCTGAAGTGATTTCAAAGGGACTCATCTAGTGTTCCAAGCTCCTCTTTAGCAGATTCCCACCTCTGTCTCAAAATCCATGTTAAGGATCCGGTCAGCCTCATCCATCACTAGGAACTTCAGAGCTCGTAAGTTGAAGCCCTTTGTGTTCTCCAGATGATCAACCAGACGGCCAGGGGTTGCTACCAACAAAATAACGAGAGTAAGTTTAGATGAAGAGATCCAAAGAGTCATTACTGACAAATGGATTCTTTGCCCAAGAGAAGTAAAGGCAGACTGCTTTGTGGGAAGGCCTCTTCCACAGGAAATCTTTCAGAATGTTTGGAAGATTAATGAAGTCAGACTCTCTGAAGTATGCCCTCCTTCTCTCTCTTCCCCTCAAGAAAACGCAAACCAGAAGAGACTGTAGACAAGCTATACTGAGAAGGATGAGACCAGCATTTTGAATACTTCAAGAGAATGAAGAAACAAGCCAAAGGCAGTTTAGCAGGAATGCTTTGGAATGAACTTGTAGTAGCATGGCTGGTGATGTATACTTTAGAATCATGAACAAGATTTAGAATCATGATCAATCCAGAGCTCAGGACAAAACCAAATGAATGATGCACTCTCACTTCTTCAAATGAACAAAACCTTTGGCACTCTTTATTTGGACAACTACAGTTTGATAATATTCATACTTAGTAGCCCCAGCACATAAACTTACCAATTATAACATGTGGTTTCTTGGCTAAAGCCAGAGATTGAGACATGGTGTCAATTCCACCCACAATAACCGCTGCAGGACGAACAGAACACAGTGAAACATTCAGTGTAGCACCTGGTACCAGTTTCCTCCTCCTCCCTGCCACCCACAGTAACTTTGTACAAATGAAAGACTACTTATCTTTATGAGAACTCACTTTATTTTAGCACACCTGACCTTCCCAGGCCTCCAAACTCCTTACTCACTCCAAGTATTTTAATTTCACAGTTGAAGAACTATAGACAGAATCTTTACCTTGCAGCTTTACTCAACTGCAAAAATAGAGGAATTCTAAAAATACCCACAAGGGTTTTATGCTTGTTTAAAGAGTGTGTAAGCCACCAATACATACAGTCTAAAAGAAATATTAAACTACATCACATATAGAGCAGAGCTCTATGTAATTTCACTGGACACAAACTTATTATTGAGAAGATTCTCTTCTACCTCCACCTTTAACTGTTTGGGTATAACATTCAGCAGAGCTGCAGACTACTCCATGAGGAAAGACCATGCAGGTTTTCTTTCTCAAAACTAATACCAGATATCTGTCTTCCAGCATACTAAACTTTTCCACCTTTTGTTCAATCCTCCATACAAATCCTTTCTACTTCTTCTTCTGCAATCTAGAGCTGACAAACTTCAGTATTCAGAAAAACTGCTCCAATATCACAATGCTACTTACTTACCACTGTGGACACCAATGGATGATCCAAGAGCTTCAAACTGCTCAGATATTTGGAAGGCCAGCTCCCTTGTTGGTGTAAGGACAAGAGCAAATAATCGCTGAGGTGTTTCCAGCAGTGCTTGAAGAATTGGCAGAGCAAAGGCTCCTGTTTTTCCAGAGCCAGTTTCTGCAAGTCCAATGACATCTCTGCCTACAAGGATCAGCAAGGAGGGCAAAAACTGTTACAAATCTAGACCATAGAAAGTAGCCTGTAAAGCATGAGAACTCCCTAAGGATGGAGTGAAGGGGGTGTAAAAGACACATAAAGGCTAAAGAAGAGCAAAGGGTCAAACCAAAGTATTTCAGAATGTCTCTACAGCATTTTTAGAGTGACTTCATTTGTATGACAATTACAGTCCTGATTCTTTTCATTCTCTAGTTAAACTGCTGCAAATATAGAGGTTTTCATACAAAATTTAAGTTTAAAACACCCTTTACTTTATTATTTCTCAAATCTGCCTGTCAATTTACAGCCTATTGCTTCTATCTTGCTAAGTATTCTATACCAACTGTTGGCTGTTTACAGGCTTACAATGAAACAGACTTCAGTGTTTGAGTCTTGGGTTATACCAACTAGAAGAAAAAAGCACTACCAAACTCATATTTCACAAGCCATAATCAATTCTGTACCATTGCTTCATGGTCTGCAGCAGGAAGGATTACAGCAGCAAGTCTTTTGCCCAAAAACAGTGCAGACAAAGGCATTGAATTAATCAGTAGAACCCATTCTAACCTCCTACAGCTGAGAAGAACATGCTGCCAATAAGCCTTAAACTGGAAACAACCTCTCAGGAATGCAATCTCACTTTTGTTTTTTCAAGAGAATCTTACACATGGTGTAAGAGTCTGACAACAGTTAACTACTAGGACAGAGTTGACATTGAAAGGTTTATTCCCACTCTGTCATTACTCTGTTCTGTTCCTGCTTCACAGTGTTTTATTTTTGCTTTAACCAAATAAACAACAACAAAATGCAACAAAAACCCAACAAACACAAAAACTAACAAGACAAAGAAAGAAAAAAACCCACAAAGCAAACAAACAAAAACAACACACAAAACCACATATTCTAGAAGCAGAAATGTTTGCCAAATTCAGTAACTTATTTTTCTGTAATTCCAGGATGGTTACAGAAAGTCACTATGGTGTGGTTATTACTTACTCCAGAAATGTAATTTCAAAGCACTGACTGCTCAGAGCAGAGCAGATTATACAAGCTGTGTAATCACTCAAGGCACCTTTAATTTCACACAGACT
This sequence comes from Loriculus beryllinus, assembly GCA_039877255.1. NCBI lineage: Eukaryota > Metazoa > Chordata > Aves > Psittaciformes > Psittacidae > Loriculus > Loriculus beryllinus. The sequence continues at coordinate 15,881 of JBCJKH010053730.1, forward strand.
ATAGTTCTCTATTAGAAGAGGCACAGTCCTAAATCTATCGGAAGTTTCCTCTATGTCCTCAAGTATTTTGGAAAGAAGATAGTCAGTGGAGATCAGCAGCTCAAATGATTGACAATAATTATATTTAACGTGAAGTGTCAGAGCTATGCAACAGTAGTGAACACTCAAGAACCCATGTCTGCACCTATTTGAAAGTTTGCAATTGCAGTCAGTGTTATAGGAGAAACTGCTATTCCAAACTGCATCTGGGAGAATGAACACAAGCACTACTTTAAGGCAGAGATCTTGAGTGATGAAGAAATGAAAACACTCTCATCCCTGCCAATTACTTCTCACTCAGCAAAGTTCATTCACATATTGCTCCTGAGGCATTCCCAGATTTGGGATCAGAGAAGCATACTACTCACCTTGAAGTGCCACTGGAATAGCCTCAATCTGGATCTTTGTTGGCATCTTCCATCCCAACTGGTCACAAGCTTCACACAGGACATCTGTCACCCCCTGAACAATAGTGAAAAAAGGCAAGAAGACATCACCAAGGAGATCTAAATTAAACCACATAGTTAAGTTATATACATGCTACAACCGAACCAAGCTTGTCTGTAGCACGGAAAAACCCCACCACGCCCTCAATGCAAACTACATGAAAGGGCAGGCTGCTGATAACGATCCCCCCCGCCATCAGTAACGTCATAGATTGGTTCAAAACTGCCTGAGGTGACTACAAGCAGTAAGAAACTTGCCAGTTTTGCTTCGTTTACAAAAGGGTCTTCCTACACAAGCCCCTGCTGCCTCTCCTCCCCTCCAAGGGTATCCCACGAGCATAGAAGGTAAATGCCCAAGCAAGTTACCACAACTGAAAGAAACCCAGGCAGCCTGGAAGAACACAGCCCGGACCAGCCACGCCAGCCTGCCGGGAGCAGAGACCTGACCTCCCCAAACCTCCCCATGCCCAGCCGCAGCGCCGCGCCAGCGGCACAACGCAGCCGCAGCGACGCACGTGTCTGCTCCCTGCGCACCGGCACCTCCGCCGGGCCTGGCACCGCCTGCAGCCCGGATCCGTGCCGGCCTCACCAGGTCCTTGAAACTCCGCGGCTCTTCCACTGCCACCGCCGGCTCCGGCTCCACCGCCGCGCCTTCACCGTCTTCAGCTGCCATTTTGGGCCGCAGCGCTCTGAGGTGGCGCAAAGCACTCTGGGAGTTACAGTCCCCTCGGGTGTGTTATGGGATTTGTAGTTCCGGGGAAAGAGCCAATCGGCGCGGGAGGGGCGGGACAAAGAGGAGAGGAGCGGGGTTCGACCTGCTTGGCGTAAAGTGTAAACGGGTGAGCATTGGCTTGCAGCTCAGCGTTAGTATTGCTTAGGCAGTGTGTGAGATGGGTGTTCTCTAGTCATAAATCCTACAACTGTAAAAATATAAACCCAAATGAGCTCGCCAGGCACAAAAATACCTACATATATAGTACATATAAATAACACATATATAAATAATATATATATAAATAATACATATATAATACATCTAAAGAGTAAGTAAACTTCCGAAGTGCTGGTATGAAACATTTTGAAGAAAAAAAAGCCGAAAAAGAATTGTCATTGTTCCACTTCGTTTTCCTGCTTACAGTAATAGCCAATGTGCAACTTTGCCAGAAATACATAAAATAAACTGAACTATGACGACTCAGCGTGAAGTGACACTCCCCTAGCTCTCTTCATTGCTGCTGTTGTAATTCAAAGACCCTGAAAATGCCCAGTGAAAACGGTGATAGATTTAGTGCCCTTTGGTATGCATGGTAAGTGCAACTCACCATGTAATGATGCTAGTTCCCGAGTTCATTTGTTTCCATATGGTCTGAGTGTGGCCTTTTTGATCTGTAGTCCGAGTGCTGGTAGCAGCAGGGCAACCTTGCATGTAGGTGAGCCGCCTTTGATTTAGGGAAAAGGATGCTAACCCACCCAAGAGCTTGGGCTTCAAAAGGATAGCAGAGTCAACTGCAAAACAGAGCTTGTGACTCCTTTTCTGAGCAAGCCTCCCTCTCTCCTGCTGGCTGGGGAGCCCAGCCGGTTGTGCTCCCAGTGGAAATGCTGACATACCTGAGCATCTGTCACTGGATTTCAAGCTTGCCATTTCCTTTGCTACCAAAACAATGAGGAAAGTGACAGGAAGTCTGAACAAATGCTCTGCATGACAGGGAAAGGAGAGGAAGCCTGAAACAATTGACTGGGCAGCAGTGGAAGTGAAACCGCTGCATCCCACTGTGCTCAGGAGAAATTATTTTAAAATAACAAATAAAAAAGAAAGAAACACCCAGTGTAGATGACCATATGTTTCAAAAAATTACAGCCATCTGAGTTATGAGCTTGCTATATATCATTAATGCTAAAGGTTAAGCCTGGCCAGCACTGAGTAATGAACCTTTGTAAGGGTCACTGGGATGTCTCAGGAAGTGGAATCAGGGATGTGACAGGAAGTCACTGCTCGTGATTCTTTGTTGAACTCATGGCCATATGAAATGGTAGGTGCTGTTCTGGTGGGGAGCAGGGTGGAACAATTCTATTCTGGTGAAATTCCAGTTTAGGTAATTCCCTTTTGTCAGTAGATGTATTTGAATAAAAGTTCCCTCCTGTCCTAAACTGGTTGGCTTTTGACCAAATATGTTCCTAGCCCTACTGCATATTACAAGCTCAGTTTTCCCTGGGGAAGGGGAGGGGGGGAGGAGGAAAGGGAGGAACAGGGTGGGAGCATCCACAGCAGGTCAATTTTAGTGCAGGTCTAACATAAACTATTTCATAAGGGATGCATAATAAGACAAGATGGACAGTGTGTATAGTAGGTCACCGTAAGCAGTAAATGGTGCTGTCTACCCACTAGGGTGCTCAGAGAGAGTCTATTGGTGTATCCTGACTGTACTTGATCTCATTTGTCATAGATACCTTTTATTGTGCTTTCAAAACATACTATATGACTTTGTGTTAAATTCATGTTTGCACTTCTGCTTCACCATTGAATCATTCCTCCCTGCAGCAGCTTCAATAAAAAGGGAGTAAAAACGGCATCAGGAGATGAGGCTTCATAACTGCTAGCCTAGCCTAGCCTAAACATCAAATCACACATGTATCCTTCTCCCTCTGATGCCTAGGTACCAAAGAAAGTGTTCCACCAGCATACCCACTACTGTAAAGGGTAAATGACATAATTACTAGTAAAAAAGCTGATTATCAAAGACACTTCTCCCAAATGTTGCTTGCGACTCTAAAGGAGTCACAATATTGGAACTAATCTGATACTAATACTGGGGTAGGTGTACCCTGTCCCAGCCCAGGTCACTTGCTTCTGATGCTTTCTCAGTACCAGCTGTGGCACTCATCTGACCCAGCAGTGTACTGTTTCAGGGAGCAAAGTATTAAGAATTTAATCTTATCCCTCAAAATTGTACATTTCTGGCAGCACAGCACCCAGGGCTACCTCCCCAGGGTATCACATGAGATCCAGTGCTGACTCCTTTGGAGGAGGCAGGATGGTATGCCTGGAGCTGGCTGAGGAGGATCCAAACACCTCCTGCTCTGCCTGCTAGCTGCTAGATGAACTGTAAATGGGGTGTGAGGGCATAGACACAGATTCATAGGACCGCCTGACTTAGAAGACATCCAAGAGCACTGCATGGGTTTTGATGCAAAGTCACACATCTCCCCTGTCCTGTGTAGATCTTCCAGCCTGGGGATCTTACTCTCTGCCTGAGCCTCCCTTTGCATTCCTAGCAAACAAATCCAGAGAGGGGAGTGGCTGAGACCTGGCCAGGGTAGTGTTGCACCTTAGGCTCAATTACCCTCACAAAACAGCACAGCACAACAACCCAAATCCAGACTTTGAGTGAAAGGTTAGCCTAGGGAAAAACAGAACAGAAGCAGGATTTTTCACTTCTGTGTGGATGGGACTCAAAGCAAAGTATCCGATTCAGCCTGCTGAAACAGTGGTTGTGATTGCAGTGTAGGACTGTGTTGAGCAGGACAAACCAGCCTTAATGAAGCTCAAAGCTATCAAATTCAAATCCTTCTGCCAGCCAGATTTTTCTTTTCAGAGATATTGCTGTTCCTATGTCTTTCCCTGTGTGTGGATATGTGGACAAAGATGCATTTCCAGAAATCTGTGGAGGAGGTAGTAAAAGAATATATTACCTAATTTTCTCTGTGATGATGAAACCAGCCACCTCATAAGCATTGTAAAGCCGTTGTGCTTTGTACATTGTAATGTCAACTGATCTGGTGGAGTTAGCTGGTGATACGCTGGAGCACTAAGAAAAATGTTACATCATGTCTGCCTTTGCATAGGGTGCAGTTCACACATGTGCACCACGGTGTTTGTATGTCAGACACCAACATCCACAGTATCCATGGATTAATGTGCACACCAAGACATGCACTCACACAGGCAAAACCATGTATACTCATACACTAATGCCAGCTGAGTGGCCTGGAGCTGGAGACCTCACTTTTCATTCTCTCATTCTGAGCACGTCCAGCTGCTCATACTGATTCCTGGCTCCAGTGCTGGAACACGAAATTGAGCAGGATGAGCAGGAGGGCAGGAATGTGGTCATGTGCAGGTGGGCGGAGAGACACTGACACAAAAGTGCTTCATATTAATTTAATCGAACCAACAGTTTAGTTGTTCATTTTTTGGCAGACACAGGCATTACAAGCATCTGAGTCACACTCTGAGGAACCAAGGCTTTTGTTCTTCTCATGTAAAAAAACAAATGTTGATGTAATGAAAGGAAGAGACAAAAGGACAAGGATTCAACCTTTGTGAGATGGATTGTTGCCCTTTCCCAGAGTTTGCTCAGTGTTACAGAATTACAGAGTGGGTTTTGCTAATCATTTTGATACATGCATCTGCAGGGAAGTTTCACTTATCCACTGAGGCTACTTGTGGAGGTGGAATTATCCCTACATTAAATCCTCTAGTTGTCTCAAGCTAGTTTCTGAGGTCTCTTCCTTGTACCTCTTCCAGGTACTGATGTGGTCCCCATCATCACAGTACTTGAGCACTTTTCAGTATTTGTCCCAGAAACATCCTTTTGAGGTAGGGAAGTACTACTATTCCAATTTTTAGACAGAGAACTGAGGCACTGAAGGGGTCAAAAATCATGAAGGACATATTTAACAGAACAGTCACTTGAAGGAGGGTTCCAGCCCTTCCTCCTGCTTCATAAGTATTCTGCCACTGAATCATCCTATTCCTCTGCACCCCTCTTGAGTATTAGTACCAATATATATTTTGCTAACATGAAGCCTTCCCTGGGACAAGGGAAGTCTTTCCCTGCTGGGAGTATATGTGGCTCTCCGTGAGTGCTGCCTCCTCTCTCAGACAAGCCATTGTGGGTCTCACAGGCTGCTTGACTGCACGGGGAGCTGCACCTCCACCTCTCAGATGTGCTTCTGTCACAGCTGTGCTCCAGCTCAGACCAGTAGCACCAACTTACATTTCCCTCACTGCTGAAAGAGATACAACTGCTTTCTTCCACCAGTGCCCTGAGGCAGGCTCTGGTCCCAGGATCACTGACCTGTCCTTCTCCTGTTCTCATTTATAAGATCTGTCATCACTTTTTGACCATGTTTCACCTATTTTATAGTTACCAGCATTCCAGCCATGCTTTTCTTTTCTACAGGGACTTGCCCTCCCTCACAACCAAAGAACAGGTAACTTGCTCTCACATGCCACAGACTTGCTTTGCCTCTAAGAACAGTGGCTTTCCTTTGGAGCAGAGGCCTCCTTTTTAAAAGAAAAAAAAAAAATGCATCTTTAAATACAATATCAGAACCTTAAAATAATCCTATGTAAATAAATAGAACACAAACATCACAGTTCTAAGCCTGCATAGGTTTCTTCAAAAGGAATAACAGTTTCTGGCCCTGATATTTCACCTGGGGGTGATGAACTGTCCATACAGTCTGTCATATCTGGAGATGCTTCCTTCTACAGCGTTTCCAAATGTACCTTGGTAACTGGACAGTACTCTATGAGCAATTGGCAGCTGCTGGCTTTTTGAGGGTACCCTATCCCTTTTATCATTCATAGATTCATAAGTTATTTACAAACAAGGTTCAGTCAGCACCATGACTGCAGGGATTTCATCAGCCTCCCGACATGCTACATTTTGCTGCCCTGGGGAAGCAGAAATGGGCAGATGGCTGCGGAAACATGGGTCTGAGGAATGGCCATCTATCCCTGCCTTCAGGCTCTGGGATCTGCTGCTGTGTACATAACAGTCCATCATAACCTCCAACCTGAATCAGGTGGCTACTGTCAGCTGGTGGTGTGTGTGTGAAAGCTTTAGCTTCCTATCAGGAAAAATTTTGTGTTCAGATGTAGATAAGGCACATGACAGATGTGTGCACCTCTGTGGATTAACACCACCAATATTACAATAGCAATAGGAAGCAGTGCTAATGGTGACAATTAATGATTGTCTCCAAGCCTGGTTTTAATTATAGGGCCAACACTGTTTCAGCTGGATGGTCTTAGGATCTCAGCAGTCTTTTTAGCATCCGAGTTGGATCTCCTCATGCGTGGGGAAAGCTCTGTCCTGGACTCAAGAAGTTCACAGACTTCATCCATTGCTCTGGTGCAGACCTCGAGGTTGGCAGCCAGCTTCTGGATTTTGGCCTTAAGCACCGCCTGGCTCACTTTAGTGACCTCCTTTGTGTACTCTGGCACGAGGAAGCTGTGGGAGCCGCAGAAGACCATGAAGCAGACGGAGTTGTACAGCGATATTGAGGCTCTCTTCTCCGACTGGCACAGTGTGGGGTCCCCTGGGCCCTGCCCTCGGCGGAGGAACTCCAGGCAGCCGAGGATTTCCCTCATCTGTTTCCGACAAGTCATAGCAATTTCCTGCACCTTCTTCACCTCCCGGGAATTGCAAAGCACTAAGGAGAGATCGGAGGTGATGCTGACAGCTCCCCCAGCTGTGGCCAGACCCAGACCCACAGCCGAAGCCAGGAGAGAGGCTCCCAGTGTTGCTGGGCTGAGGGACAGCCCCACGATGGCTGTGACAGCTCCTGCAGCGGTCAGGGTGCTCCCGCTGACATTGGCAATCAGGGACTTTTTGCGGAGCTTGCTGAGTTTATGAGCCACCTTGTGAAGGTGAGCAATTTGGCCACGCAGCCTCCGTCTCTGATCCAGCAGTGCGATGTGGAAATCATGCGTGGGGTCTAGTGTTTGAGGGAAGACAGCACCATTTCTCTCCATGGCACCTGTCCAGGAAGAAAAAAAAAAGGTTGGATTAAGGTTGAGACATGCTCAGTGTGGACCACCATTTCAGGGATGGCATTCAGCCAGTTTTAACTTTGCTTCAACCAGCTACATGAAAGGTTTGTTTGTCTACAGACACGTACTTACCCACATACACATGCACATACACACATATTCATCTAATTTCCATATTCCACTGTTTTTCTTGTTCCCTGGGAAGACTAAAGTGTCTTAAAGGCTGGGGTCAGGGATGCTGTTGTCATTACCTCTGTGAAGACACTTCCAACCCTGGGGACATAAATTCCTTTGAGATTAAGTGAGTAAGTGTCCAAAATAGTAATGTTGCCAGAACTAACGTGTTGTTCCCATGATAGTATTCACAGGACCTGCAGTGTTCAAGAGCATCTTTCACAAGAAAGGCCAGGTTTCAAGGAGGTGAAAGCCACCTATCCCAGGTTGCCATTTAGGGGTCATTTCCCATTAAAGGAGGATAGAGGGAAGCTGCTAAGGGGAGTCAAGGTCTGGCTTTTCCATTTAGGAGGTGAGAAGCTCATTGATGTCTCACATGGGTATTGTGAACATCCTTCCTTTCTTTTTAAGCCTAAGCAACTCTAGGTCTTGCAGCATTTTTTTCCTATTGTGGTCTGGACAAAGATGGGAACCATTGTTCTGTAGTGCTTAGTATAACCAGTGGTGGTGGATCCCTAGTGACAGTGGCGGGGAGACCAATGAACCGTGTTTAAAGGATTCATGAAGGTCACATCAGAAAAGTGAGCCCACTTTCCATATGCATTCCCTTGGAAATGGGGGAAAGGGGAAATACAGGGGCCTGCAAATAGAAATTACTTGAAAACTATTGCAACTTTCCCTGGCAAGATAGCAGGAGAGTGTCTTCCCTTTTAGAAGATGAATCTTCATGGTTTCAGTACTAGGCAATCTCTGCTCTTTGTCACAAGGGTAGAAAAAAATGTTCCAATAAGCATTTGCAGGTTGCAAACGTGCTTTCTGAAGGAAGCCAGCATCCCTAACCCTGCTTACACATAGGGCAACTGAGGCAAGGGAGGCAACAGGAGTGTAGCATCACCAGTTGCCTGGTGGGAGCAGAGCTTTTGCGCTTCATAGCATTACACTGCACAAAGTTGTGCTGCCTCTGCACCTAGCAAGGTCTAGCTAAGAAGTTGTTTGCAGTTTGCAATGCCCTCATAGTTAAAAGACGTCTCTGTAGCAGAAAGATCCTGTCCCAGAGCCAACTAAGCAGAACTATTCAGTGCTGCAGTCACTTCTCCACTTCTAAATCTTCTGTAATATGTGAACTGCCTGGCCCCTTACAAGGGCACACTATATAGTTAACATCCTGGGGGCTTTCATTCTGCTAAACCCCTGTTTCAGAAGGAGAAAACCTCCTAGTATAAAAAGTCTTTCAATACTGAAGTGTGTAAGTAATTCTCACTTCAGTTTTTTTTCCCTTTTACTTGGATGGATGCCCTAATCGATCTCACACAGAATCCTTTGTTACCTCTTCCTATGTCTTTCAGAACAATGACCCCAGGCTCTCTTGGTATCATTGGACCATTTGAGCCACTTGGTACCTTGTGCTTTTCTTAGCTTGAGGCACTGTCCTCTTATTTTTTACACTATAGTCAGAGATGAGACTAAAAGAACAAAGATTAACACTTAAGTCAAATAGATATTGGCACTGAAATGAAAACCAAGCATATTATCCATAACTTAAAACCAGATCAATATGATGATCATTAAATATATTGATTCCTGTGGCCTCTTAACAATTTGTTCTTTATAGTTCCATTCTGAGAGCAGTCTCAGGTAATAACAGCAGCTATCTCACTGCAGTTAATTGGAGAGTTATTTAATATATAAGATAAACCACACAGTGATGCATGTCTTTTGAAGACACTGATTACATACCGGCATAAAGGAAAATAAAGCCAAATCCTGCTCCTAGAGAAAAATCTCCCCAACAAAAAAGGTATTAATTAGTCCAAACCTGAAAACGCTTTTCTAATACAGTGCTCAGAGTCTTCAAAAAATACTGGTTCAAACTTACCTTTAGCTTCCAGCTGACCTCCCCAAAGACAAATTTTGATCTGTTTCTGGAGGAGACCAATTTATAGCTCCTGTGGACCAATTGCAGCGATGGGAATGCTTTGCCTCATACTGGGAGTTTGCCATTTCCTGCTCTCCCTTGTGCAGAAGGATGTGACACACTGGAAAGTGACCTGTGGGACAGTGAGCACACATCACGTTCAGGAAACGATCCCTGCGAATGAACATTGTGTGTTCGCTTTTCCTGAAGTATAGAGGGAAAAGAAATGTCAAAAATCTCAGCCTATTCCTGGTGCTGAGCTAGTGCAGTCATTCTCCCCAGGGAACAGTTGCCTTTCCTTTCCCTGAAATAGCAACTGACTTTCCTCAGTACTGGAGCTGCCAATTGCATGGTGACTGAAGTTTCCTCCCATTCCCCCGCCACACGTCTAGACCCAGTGGAGCATCAGCCAGCCAGCTTACTTCATTCAAGGCCAGTGTACTTTTAAAATCCCAGCTCTCTGGGACAATTGTGTGTGTGACTGGCTGGAGTACAGCAGCACTGTGTGAAAGCTGGAGCTGTGCTCTGCTCCATAAAAAGGAAGCAGCTCCACAGCAAGACAATTGCTCTGAATTCCTATCCCTTCTTCTGTGTAATTAAAACCATGCAGTATCCTGCAAAAGGAAAGATTTCCCTATGGGTTTGCTCTGTTTCTTAACCATGGACACCATAATGGTTGAGAAAAAAAGACATTTGGAAAAAATATAGGTTGTTTTCCTGAGGTGCCTGCCCAGCAATGATCACAATGAAAAAGGCCATTGGGATCCTCTCTTCTGCTGCCTGCTTTTGCCTAGAAATTGTGCCCACATACAGATGCTGCCAGGAAGAAGTGATGAAGGTGCTAGGGAGGAACAGCCTAAGTGACATTCCTTGGCACTGCCTTTCACACTGAGACAGGGCCAGCTTTAATCAAAGACAGGTTCTTTGGATGAATTCAGGAATAAAAGAATTTTTTGGTGGCACTAAACGGTACAGCCCAACTTAGGCTAAAGTGGCATGTGTCCTTATTGACACAGGGCCTGTGGCAGCAGGGACATCTGTTTTCAGCAGTTGTGCTGAAGATGTGGCATCTACTTTCTTGCTTGGTGGGCTTTTACTCTTCAGGGCTGTTTGGACATGGAATCTCTGATTGTGCTCCTTGTGTGCCCCTGGCCTAGCTAAAGCTACCTGGCTATCATTGAGTGGTAAGGCTTCACTGTTGAATGTGTGTGATATGTAGACACACAACTGCTGGGACTGACCTTAGGAAAGCTCAAAGATCAAGAGGAAGCAGTCAGAAAGAGAAGGCTGCAATTATTCATTTGAATGGGAGTTTGGTTTTAGATCATCTTAAAATGGCTGTGGAACAGTATGTGAAGTGTTTTGTCAGGGTGGACCTGCATGAGCCGGGACATGAATGAGTATATAAATAATGTTGAAGAGCTACTTCAACCTGTCACAGACCTGAAAAAAAGAAAACATTGTTTTGAAGATGCTTAAATAAGCTGTCTGGTCTGCTACACTTCATACACATTGCACGTTAACAGGAAGGTGAGTTTTGACATTGAAGGAAACTGTGCTTTAGCCCTTTCCTTTGTTTTAGCAAGCATGCTTGAATTGGAGCCCATGTGCCTTGGCAAAGGTTTACAGTTGATAGACACAAGGGTTCTTTTGCACGTTCCCAAGTACAATAGGCTTCTTCTTTATGCAACTGCATCTGCATTAGGACTTGTGCCAGCCGAGATGTCTTCGTTAGGACAGTAAGTTTTGCTAAAAATGGAAAAAAAATGAAGAAGAAGAAAAAAACCAAACAAAAAAAGGTCTAGAATGAGCCTGAGAAGATGACACAGTTTTTATTGCTCTTCTCCCTTTCCCAGTGTTCTTCTTTCAAAACATTCAACTGCAAAATGTTGTCAGAAACCCCTGTGATGCTCAGTGTGTGGGTGAGGACGTGATTTGAGTGCAGAAGAGACAATCCATTTTTTAAAATAGCATTCCTTCACAGAGTTTCCTTCACACTGAAAGACCTGCACTTCACATAAGACGAGATGCTGGTCTCAGCCTAGGATGGTTTCTCATGGGAATCATCCCTGAGCTCCTTCACCATCTAAGGAGAATGCTTCTCCATAATCCACCCTAATAATGGGGTGCGTGCCCAGAAAGTAAGGACTCTCTCTAAGGAGCAACAGATGTCAACTTGACTTTAAAAATGAAATGTGATTAGAAGAAGAAACAATATTTCCTAGGGAGTTTCTTTACAGCAGTATGGTGTTACCTATTTTGTCCCTACTAACACTCTCACAAGTACCTCTTTGATGAGAGTGCCGGTCTTCTCTCCCAGCAATAATTACAGAGACCCTCTCCAGCAAAAGTGAACAAGTAGGAATGGGAGCAGCATAGGAGAGGAGCCTTTTTTCTGAGTGCCTACCAGGGACTGAAGGGCTTTCAGTGTCATTATTGCACCTGCTCAGATGTGAACACATCTGCCAAATCACCAATCAAGACCCAGGAACCTGCTTGGAGTGAATCTTAGCTACTGGGGATCTCAAGACCTGTGGGGTAGGTCTGATATTCACTGGGTAATCCTGCAACCTAGTAGAGGCCCCACCATCCTGCCTACTGTAGGTTTTTAGCCAGCCCCTCTGCTGCTGCAGCCTCTTCATTCTTGACCTGTGCAGCGCTTGTGCTTGGGGGTAGAAGGGGCACAGCAGGTGTTTCACAACTACCTTGATCAAAAATGGTTCCTCTGCTCCACCCTTTCCCATCTAGCCAGACCCTCTTGAAATGGGCAGAAGCCAGACCTATGCAAAATCTGCCCTGAAGGCATTTTATGGGAACAGATGACCAGAAAGGGAAAGGAAGGATGTTTTATTGCCTCAGCTCTCTTCCTTCCAGTGAATTTTGGCAGAAAGGACTGGTCTTTCTGCTGTTGTTCTTTCCAGCAGAAAGGATATATAGCAGAAATGTTTATTGTGAAGCTGTTTGGAGCTAGTGCAATGTAACATTTGAATGTAAATGTGTAACTTTTGGACCTGAGTGTCAAAGATACACTTTGACCAAATAAATCAGTGTATTTGAGTAAATTTCCATTCAAATATCATCTTTTTGGTGGAATTTCCATCACTTTTGGTACTTTCAACCTCAACTGCTGGATTCTGGGGTCACTTGAATCAATGACAAGTTTTAACTCATCACAGCCAGATATTCATTCAGATTCAGTGGGAAATTTAGTGGGCCAAAACTAAAACAAATAAAGCAAATTAGATCAAAAAGGGCTGCATCAGCTTTTATTAACCTTACCAGTAGATCCAAACTAAAGTTTTGAGAGCATTTCAGAATGAGATAGGACTCAGGCCAGTGGTGTGTGTGTGATTTTAGCTAGGTTTGGAGAAAGCTACAAAGAGTAGGGCAAGCTGTAAGAAACTGAACAGCCTGTGGGATAGAAACACCTCTTGCTCCAGTTTGGTAGGATATAAGCCAAGTACATTGACTGTGCCTGTTCCTGCTTTGTAAGCAAGCATTCATATGACAAAACTACCATCCTAAATTGCCTTGTCAAAACCCTGCTGGCAGTGTCTACAGAGATCAAATGTTTATTTGGACATGGAGATTGAATTTCTGCAATGAACTTAAACAGACCAGCTTACACTGTCATTTGTCACCTTTAATTTATGTGTTTCAGTGTAGGCTGTATGCCATAAGGCACACTTTCTGACACACAAAATCCCAATTCCCCACTTAGCCTGAATGCCTCCAGCCTTGCCTGTGGAACACATGACGTGACTGAGTGTGGCCATATGCAGGTTCTGCTGATACCAATGTTGCTGGAGGAGTTTTGTCTGTTCAGTGTCTCAACAATGACAGCAGTGCCTCAACAAGCAAGTCTGCTCCCTATACCCTCAAGCACTGTAGAGAACAGAGAATCATTGCCCTATTTCCAGAACTGCAAAGAAACCTAATAGCTTGGTGAAAAGTAGAAATTAGATAGTCTGGTTTCTTGTGGCTTTTTTTCTGTGGACTTCTTGATAACTGAGGTCATCTTGCAATATTTCTCTCAAAGAAACAAGAGTCTGGCTTCTTTTCACCTACAGAACTAATTATTTTCATGAAACTAGCAAGAAGTCAGTGTCTTTGAAACCTAGACTGCCTTATCAAATTCTGGCTGAGATTGTCTGAGAAGCTAAAAATGCTACTGGTTGACAAACATGCCAACAGTCCTGCTCCGTAAGCCTCATTTCTGTAGGGAGCTAGGTAGTAATCCCTGTGTCTTGCAACCAAAACATAAGGCACAGATGTCCATGGTTTCTTACTACCCTTTACCAGTATGAGTCTTGCAGTGTTTAGCCACTCTTTAGTTTCATATGCTGCTCTACGATCTGCCAGAATGATGTCCATATCATCCAGTGCAGGAGGAGGATCTGCTGGTGCAGAAGCTTTCCATGGCCTTTCTGTTCTGCACACTAGTGAGTCTGGGCAGTGCCCTCAGAACTGCAGTCTGAATGAGAAGGGAAGGCAGCTTAGCTGGGAAGCATGGCACCAAGCATATTTCTTTCTCAAAAAAAAAAAAAAAACCAAAACAAAACCCAACTGACAAGCTGGAAAGACTTAGGTGTAAATCCCTAAAGCTAGTCTTGGAAACCTTGCAGTAACAGATGACTGGATAGATGTAACATTCATTAGCTAGGAAATTAGAATGTCTGAGTTTCCATCAGGCAGCACAGGACAGAGTTTTTACCTGGCCCCTTATTTGTCCCCTGCCAGAAGGACAGGTTGATTTCTGGGTTAATGATCTCTAAGAGACACTCTCAACATCTCTTGTTCTCAATTCTTATTTGCAATTGCTCTGATATGGCTGCTGCTGAGGTAAAAAGTCTTGGCTTTGAGGGTACCTAGAAAAACTCTAAACTCGGAGGCTTGAGAGCACCAAGCAACAATTCACTAATCAGTCACACTGGAGAGAAGGACTAGGAAAATGTACTTTTGTCAGGAAAATGGGATTTAGTATCATCCTGTATTTACATAATGAAGAGTTCCTGGTCCCATCTCTGTACTTGTCACTGGCCAAGGCCAGAAGACTGTGATGACTGGGCTCACTCCACATACCTGTGTGCTTCTTTACCAGCTACCAGGGCAGTGGCTGGGCAATGTGATTTCAAATATGCTAAAAAAGCATCACATTGAACCAAGAATTTAAAAGAATAAAACCAAAAATCTCGTGTGATGATATGAGGTCTCAGTGCATTGATATTGTTTGACATAAATTCTATAAAGAAAACTTAACTTTTTTTTTACCATTTTTATGAACTCTAGTATTTATTTTTATGTATGAAAGAAAAAGAGTATGGGTTTAGAATTTGTGATTTTATTTAATCTTAATTATTCTTTTGCTTCTTCAGATTAACCAACTATTCTATTGAACATCATTTGCAGCTAATCAAGAGAGATATTTAGTATTCATAACAATACACAGGCATTTAATTAAAATTTAACTTAGATAAGAGAACTTGTAATCAATTTTAGGTATTGGAGATATTTGGATAGATTGAGTCTTTATTGCAGGTCTGCATGTTGATTCCATGCCAGTTTTACCAATGATGCTGACTTTGTGTTGGGAATATTCAGCTCAAATTCCTCGTATTTCATAAAGGGGGATTTGACTTGTCCTGGGATAATCACAGTCATGTGTCACTGTTGCATTCCTTCATCATCAAAGAAGAGAGTTTATCCTCAGTCCTTATAGAAACTGGTACAGCATTTGAAAAAGATGAACCAAAAGTTGAAAGGTTTGGACTGTGATGGAAGACCAGATCCTGGACTCCTAAATTTTTCATGTGTTCTCTCAGTTTTTTAAACACTTGCAAGACCTATTTTTTGAGGGTTTTGGTTTGTTTGAGGTTTTAAATTATTATTCATTTCATATTGTTTAGGCTTTTACTAGCAGGTTTAAGGTTCAGCAGAAAACACTCCCTGTAAGAAATGCACTGTGATAAAAACAAAATGATGAAACTAATTACATTTGAGTAACCCTTCCATCTGGCGTGTTTTGTGTAGAAACATGCCAGGCACACGAACGGCTGAAGAATCCAGGAGAAGTTAAAAACTTTTGCCTTGAACTTCAGACAAGGATGCATCTCGACTCATTTCAGCCCTCTTCTGAAGAGTTCACATGCAGACAGCTTTTTCACTTTCTCAGGCTCCCTCTAGAGACCCGAGAAGAAACAGCATCCCCAAAGGCTGGTTCAGGCCGTCCCATTCAGGCACCTGCTCTATAATGTGTGACTTACTATAGAGTTCGATTCTTTGTTTTCCTTCTGCCGCATTCAATATCGCCCACGGTTGTTAAGTTTATGCTCCAGTTCCTAATTTCCTGTCCCATCGAGACTGCTCTGAGCCGGAGACGGTCCCTGTAATTCAGTACTTGGTGTCCTGCAGTGCTAGCAGGAGACATTGTTGTCAAAGAGTGCAAGTCGCAACAGTACATCCCTGCTTGCTCCCTGCAAAACCAGGTTCCTCTTGCCCGTCGATTTATCTGATACCCTTTGATCCTGCTTACTCCAGCTGCCTCCATTGCCTCCTGGAATAGTAAAGTCCAGAATTTCCCAGTTACTCATGGTATAAAAAAGTATATTCTTTTGTCTGTTTTCAGTCACTTCTTTCATAGAGTGACACATATGCTAGCCCTGTGAGATCAGGAAAAGAGAAGCCAATAGGGCTGGTGATCTTCCACTGTACAGTACTCAGCATGTGGTTCCCCCTCATGCTTGTGACAAGTTGTCAGTCACATTTCAGGATTAGCAGAGGACATGTACAGAAGAACACAGGGTTTTGTAGAGCTGCACTTCAGAAGGCAAAGAAGGCATGTGATGGATAATATCACTGCATCACAGTCCTAATGGTTTCTTCTAGGACCAGGCAGACTAAGATTCAGTTTTAAATAGCTGAATCTGAGCTGAAAAAACCCAAACCCAACAACAAAAACAACCAACCAACCAACCAAACCAACACCCTGCCACACCCCCCCCCCCAAAAAAAAAAAACCAACCCACAAATTAACCCACCCCAAACAAACCAACCACAAATGCAAGAACTCAAACCATCAGTATTTTTGTAAAGCCAGGACTTTATTTTCGATTCAGGTCCTCCGTTCTCAAAATATGATAGCTGCAAGGTGATTCCTCTTGGTAACCCACCAAGGCTAGGAAAAATGATCAGAAACATTCTGTGCTATTGCCAGTGTGCTTAGAGAAAGGGAGAAAGGGAAATGGCCTAAAGCACAGATAGATCTTTTTTGTACTTTTTTGAGCATCTACATGAAGGCATAACCTGGTGTGAGGACCTAAGAAATTACTTGTTACCCAGACCTGATTGGAAAGAATATCTCAGTAATACAAACCTTTTTGAAGGGAAATCTATTAAGAGGAGGTGGTAGTCTCGAGAAGGAGCTGAGGGCATCTTTCAAGTACAGTACCAAACCTGTTGGGAGATATGGCAAGGGCAAGTCACCACTCCTGTGAGGACTGAGAGCTTGTGCTTCCAGAATAAGGGCAGTTGGCTAGCCCAGAGCCAGGACGTGAGCTTGGCATTTCTCCCATGCTCTTAGTTCAGCTGTGTGCTGTGTCGGAGTGTTTTGCTGCCTGGTGTCCCTGAAGCAATTTCACAAGACTATAGGGATGGTCAGCAGATGAGTTTGGCCCAGCTGGATTCATCCCATTTCCTGAACCTTTATGAACAAATGATCAGGACATGGGAGGGAGGAAAGGAAACCTGGGAGAGAACGCATTTCCCTGCATCTGCAGATACGCCCTGCATAACTAGCAGAAGCCATAAGGGTAGGGCATGGCTGAGTGACCCTTTGGTTTGCAAATGTGCAGTTTTAAAAAATGCTATCTAAAAATGTCATCATTCTGGGAGGTACAAAGGCTTGGAGGGGTAGTGAACCTTGCTGTTAGTGTCTGAAAGATCAGGTAGTGCCTCTTTTTTACCACTTCAAAATCAAACAAAGTAAGCAAACAAAAATAACAATAATAAAAGAGATATTTCTTTAGCTATTCTTTGATTTTTTTCTAACTCACTGCAGACACAAACAGTAAAGAGAAACCTGGCTTTCGAGACAAGATGAGCTTGGCCTAGGGCAAGGGTTATAGAGAACAGTAAAGCTGTTTGTATTTCCTCAGGTTGGATGGAGCTAAGATAAAACTGAGGACAGCCCACAACAGGTTCTACCTTACAGTTTGCTTCTCACTGACAGAAGATGCTCTTCTGATGGCATCTGGAAATTGGTGGGATGAGGAGAGTCTCCTCTGAAATACTCCCCAAAGCCCCCTATTTTCAAGAAAGATTCTGTTGAAAAGAAACCTAAACCAACGTCCTAAAAACAGCATTTCCTTTGAGCTCCTTGACATTGGAGGAAAGGGAAACCCTAAACTCCACCAAGGCAGACTTAGATTACCAAGGACCACTCTTAAGACTCCTGCTCACATCAGCATCACAGTCCACACAAGTACTGTGTAGAAGAGATGTTTGTGTGGAAGGTAGTTTCCTCTTTATTTCCTCACAGGCTATACATGGCTACACGTTTAATTTAGTTTTTAAGATAGCTTTCCACAGATTATTTTGTAGCCCATCACCTCACCATATGAGTTGTCCCGTTCACTTTCCCCATCCCATTCCTGATTAGAGAACACATCCATGTTTCTTGGGAGGAACTGCTCCAGAGAACAACAACCCTGGAGTAGGATGCCAGAGTGAAGTACACCATTTCTATGTGCCTACAGGGTCATGGTGCATTGTGCGTACAAGCTCCACACCATATAACAGAACTCTCTTCTGCAATGCATGGTCCTTATAGTATTCCAAACAGGGCCCTTTTAGCACCCATCCCATCTCCACTTTGTGCACACGTACCAGATCCAGCATCCAGCTTTCCAGCCTAACTCCCCGTTTTGAGACACAGGTGGGAAAGAACTCAGGCCAGAGGAGTTTCCCAATACTCTGAGGAAGGAGGTGAAGATGACAAACTTCACAGGGTACATGAGTGGCTTCTAGGATAAGACAGAGAGGACTGTATCGTCACGGTCTACTTCAATACCTGTGGCAAAGAAAGAAAGGAGAAAAGCTTTAGTTGCAATTGCAAGCTCCAGCGGAAGAAGGTGAAACCAGAGTGTTTATGCTCTCCTGCTGTTGAAAAGTTTCCAGTATGCTGCTTAGGACCAGGGAGGGACACAGATGGTAGTTTCGTAACCTGGCTGAGAATAAGGTTTCAGCAGAAGCTGGGAACACTTCTGTACTACAGAGCACTTGCATAGAAGGGATGGACTTCATCTGGATAAAAAGAGAAATGTGCTGCAGGCTATGAACATGCACACGGTTGTAAGTGGGCTTTTTAAGTGAGGTGTAAGGGAAAGCCAAACAGTAGTGACATTTTCCAGGACAGTGCTACCCAGGACAAGACATCGGCATTGAGAGAGAAGGTCAGGGAACCAAATCAGTGCTGTGATTGTCTCAACATTAGGGCTCCAAGCCTGGTGAACGAAACAGAACACCAGCACATTTTGCTGGTACACTTTGGCACTTTGGAAACCTTGACCTTGTTGAAAAATAAGCTCAAAGAAACAGCTGGGAGGATTAGCCCTTGCTTAAACACAGCGAAGTCAGGGAGCTGGATCAGTTTTCAGAAAGCAAATATGTTGCTCTATTTTGAGCCTTTTTAGAGAGGTGTCTAAACATGAGCGTCCTTCTTTCAGCTTTAGTACAGATCAAGTATTGTACCTGAAACACTAAGGGCAGGACTTTCCATGGTGGGTTGTCACAAAAGATCCTGGCAGAAAGCAGTCTTTTTCCCCCAAATCTCCACCTCAGCAAGAGTCTTTTCCTTGTTAGCTTAGTAGACTGTAAGTAGGCACTGGTGATCAGGCTGCCTACTTGCCACCTTTCATATTTCAGGAACCATACAATGACTGACTCATTTCCTGATGTATACTCAAAAAATCACACCAGTTTGGATACAGAACCTCTGATTACCAATATGAAGCTACAGACAAATCACACCTTCTTGCTTTTCTGCAGCAATCTCAACAAACTTGGGAGGTGCTGATGTGGAGGCAGAGAAGAGGTAGAATCTGGTGGTTTGCTCATTGCCTCCTCTGCAGAACCAAATGGTGAATGTGGGTGGCCTCAGTTTCAGATCAGTGTTTGCTCCCTGGGGCTACCCTGCGACCTAGCACAGCTTTTGTAATACTGGTCTGGCCATTACTTTAAAATCCCTTGTTCTGGGCCTCTTCAAGACTGGAGGGTGAGGCTTTCCCATTTTTAAGTGTATTTCATACTTCTGATTCTAGAGAACTTTGAGGAATATTAATTCAGCCTTTGAGACCACAACATCCTTTATCTATATTTCTTGGAAAAGGCATCATTAGGCCAACAGAAATTTTTCCCTCGAAAGGCCCATGGGATGAAATTTAGGGTTTTTTTCTGAATATGGAAGGGATGAGATAGTTGTAATACATGCCAGCAATAAGGAAAGAGATTGCTTCATGCAGGTAAGTTTTAAAAACCTCTTAGAAGCTGTTCATCAGCTCAAAACTGCCAGAGGAGTTTAATGGAAAAGGAACAAAAGATATGTGTATTCAGGGTCCCAAAAAAAAGCACTTTACATAACACACCCTACATATATTTACACAGAAGCTGGCAAAGCAACCCATCAGAAGAATCCCTCTTCCTCCAGGTCTTCTCTGAAGATGTCTGCCTGCTCAGCTCCATGCAGCTCCCCTGTTTTCACAGGTCACTGTTGCCAAGCAGCTATTTTTGCACCTACCTCAGGGCAGCCTTCAGCTGCTGGACATCTGTGCCAAACTGCTCCTTTCCTTTGCAGACTCTGCAACCCAGCGTCGTCTAGGAAAAGTGCAGGGAACGTCATCTTTCAGACCCTGCCCTCCTGCAACACAGGGGGAAGGGCCAATCTATTCTCCCTCAAGGATGTTTGTCCACTCATGCTGAGCAACTGTGAGGTCACTGACGGTGGAAGAAGGGAAGTGAGAAGAATCAATTTTGTAAAGTAAAGGAGGAGCAAAGCTACTAATGCAGGATCTTTCCCTGGAAGCTGCAGAGCTGACTAAACCTAGTGAGTCCTCTTCTGCAAGCAGGTCTTTTCCCAGACCACATGTCACAGCACTCAGGAGGTTAACTACATCCAAAAGGCAGCTCGTATGTGTCTAGATTAATCAGAGTACAGCTAATATGCTTAGCTGCTGATAGTAAGTAAAGGCAATTATCCTCTCCTTGCCCAGGATAGACACCTATGGGGAGCAGGTGAGCTTCAAGGGCTGTACACCACCAGAACTTCGAGACCAACTTCTTTAGAGGAAACGAAACTGGCTGAGGCACCACTGTGATGTGAGTATCATGGTTCAGAGCATGAAGGGAAAGGATGGGAACTCCTACCAGTACTTAGTAGAGAGACATATACATGGTCACCCAGATCAAAACTGTGGGTCAGCATTTTCTCCAGATAACAGCTAAAAGGTGGAACAAAGGGCTTTTAATTCTGCCCCCTTTGAGGCTTTGTGACTGTGCTAGAGCAGGTGGAAATGCTGGTATTTGAACAGACAGTCTCACAACTGAAGCTGACTGCTGCTAGTCCAAAACCTCTTGAGATGTTTCCCTGTCAGGGTCAATGAAGTGAAGGTAAAAGGGTGGTTCAGATCCAACTGACCATTGTACGTCCTATTCCAAGCCAAGCCATTCTCACATTTCGATATGTTTGATGACAAAAGAGTTGGGAATCACAAAACTGAGGTGCAGGAACTGTTGTTCTTAGCTGTCTCGAACCTAAAGCTGGTGACTACATCCAATATCAATGGTTATTTGTAGAAGTGGCAGTAGAGTTTTTTAGTAAGTGAAATGCACAGGTGTGTGATCAAACATTTGCATGTAACTTGGCCAAAATCACTCTTTATTGTCTGGATCTAGACAGATGCTGAAGCAGGAGCTTTGAGAACATTTTATAATCCCTGTTACACCAAGGAGGGGTCATGTCAGGGCAGAATCTTCCAAGCATCTCCTGGGCCTGTCCTTTCCTAACATGTCCTGGTCACTCCTCCCACCCTACCCAGGTCCCAGGATCCCATTTCAGCCTCCATGGGGTTTTCAGTCCCTACCCCAGCAATATAGCAAGAGGGCTGATCTCCATCTTCCCATAGCCCTTCCTGCCCATGGCCCCTCTGCACTAGGAAGGTGCCTGATATCCAGGGCTATGTCTGACCCCAGAGTGCCTCACCAGGCCTGATCCTGTCCTCGTCTGCAGACTGATATCCTGGTCTGGCCTATGTGTGCGTACAGAGGTGAGCTGAGGTTTGTGACAAAATAAAAGTTAAAATGAGGAGAAAAATTCATTGCATTTTGAACAGGTTTTATGTTTTGTGGTGTTCTTTTTCTTTTTTTTTTCCCCTGTGAAATTAGATGCATCATCTTGGAACTGGTTTTCTGCTGACAGGAAATGGTGAGAGTTAGCATGTATAGCTAGGCCTTAGCAGGAGGGTCGAAACCCAAACCAGCCAAAACCTGGAGGATCTAAGTAACTATATCTTTAAGAAATGTGAATAAGTGACTCTCAGTTCTCCAACCACCAAAATGGGGATGGGCTTTGTGTATTTGAGAAAGGCATGGCAATGTGACATGAATAAATGCAGTGCAGTTAGATACTCATATGAAAAAGTCCTAAGCAAGGGGAGGAAACGGAGCAAACAGTTCAGGAAGAATTATCCTCAGTATGTTTACAAAAGCTAAATACTGAACCCTTGTAAGGTGCTCTTCCTGGGACTTGTAATGTCATCTACAGTGGCCTCTACACTTTATCACCTATTGCCAGGTTAAAAACCACAAAAGAGCATGCAATAAATTGAAAATTACCCTGATCTTGCAAAAATTGCTTTTTGTCTTGCATGTATTAAGTTTGGTCTAAGTTACTATATATTTTTTCAAGTTAATAGGCACATGTTAGTGGTTATAATAATCTATAATTTTCATGCTGCCTGGAAGTGCTCTAAAGAGGCTTTTGATCTAGCTCTGCAGTCTGAGCTGGCTCATATTGGTAACACTGCCAAAAAATGTTCTTTGCTACTGTACCAGATATTTCCATCCATACTGACAGAGCATGTAGAGATGAACAACATGGAACACCACTGAGGTCCTGTTTTTCTTGATGGTTACCTCTTCTAAGGTGAGGCAGCAAAGCTTGCTCTAATTTTGATGGCAAATGTATGAGGGAGGGAGAATCTCTCCCAGCAAGTGTCCTCCCTGTCCACTCCTTTTTTGTGTCTGCATTGCAGGGAAATGTGTACTACTTTCATGTATCCTAAGTGAGCTTTACCATAACTAGAGCAAGGACCTCTGGTGCATAACTTCAGGCTTTTTGTGCTGCTAATCACACAAGGAATAGCAGTATGTGGGGGAGGAGGGTGAACCATGGTCCTTGTATATTCACTACAGAATGAGGTAACACTGTATTCAGCTTTCCTTGTGTGCATTGATTTTTCTCTGGTATTTCTGCATCCTCCCCCTAACATACATGGTGTGATCATTTATGAAATGGTAATGAGAGTATATTGTCTTCTTAACAAGAAGGGAAGAGAATAATGAAGTAAACATGGAAATGGAAAATCATTAAGTAGAACTTAAAATAATTACAAAACCCATCTTTGAATTGCAAAATGGCATTTAACATTTGATGGAGATCAGTAGCCTCAAAAGCAGAGTAACACAAGTACTACTACAATCTGCAGTATGTGTCAGAGCAGTGTTGCTCTGGTACATACTGAGAGGCTTTTCCTCTGGAGATTGTTAGTGTTATAGTTGTCACTGCTATACAGGGTTTAATCCTACATCTTATTCCAATTTGACTACGTGTGTGTAAGGGAAAAAGTCTTGAGATTAACCAGTTATGAACTAGAGGAAAATGTCCTATTGTGCTGCATGATTATTCTTGCAAAATAAGTGTTGCAGAGATGGAGGGAAATTGTTTTATTGTGAGTTAGAAAGGCTTCAGTATTGCCAATAGTAATATAAAAAGAGCTGGTGAGTATAAAGAGATTCACTTCACAGACAGGGCCACAAGTTTAGTTTTTGAAGGACATCAGAGTTTTTACCTGACCTGGATGAGAGAGAGAGGACATACAGTCATCCATCTGATTTAAGGAAATTTTAGGAGACAATAATTTCAATACTCAGTTCTTTATGCCCCCTATTACTATTTCAAGTAAATGTGTTACAGTCAAGTTCTCTTGCCTTTATACAATTCCCAGTTAGCACTGCTCTATAAGCCATCTTGCTTCCAATGAAGGTTTAAAAGCCCAGATCCAGATTTGCTGAATTTGATACCTTACTTACCGTCACTGTCTCAAGAACAACTCCTCAGCTAGGAGACCTCAGCAATGAAGAAGAGTTAGAAAGAAATGGCAAGTGAGAGATAAATATATGTTTATTTTTCTGAAGTTCTTTTACCATAAATATGTGAGAAAGCATCAAACTGCCCATATGAAGTTTTAAAGAGTGGGACTTTGTGAATTAATTGAAGATGAAGGGTCACTCAAAATCTTCAAGAGGTTCTTTTGCCTTCCCTGTAGTGGAATGAGAGAGAAGAATTAGATGATATTTTCCAGTCACAGATCTTTCACTTCATTGAAATAGCGAAGCTGATCATCTGGTCAACATTATACGCAAACTCTGCAATTGCAGTTTGTAGATATCAAGTGAAAATGCAGTAGCAATATGATGGTGCTAAACTGGCTTATGGCCATTAAACTTCAAGGTAAATGAATCAGGAACTCCTGCCAGAGATACAAAAATATATACAGAGCTTTAGCTGGCAAGGAGGTATGAATGCTGATATAGTCACCACATTGCAGATAAACAGCTTTGCATCACTTCATGGTGCAGCCAAAGATTTTATGCACAGAACCTGCTGTGAGTTGACCTGTAACCTAGCAAAAGAGCAAAAGTGAGCAAAAATTGTGATTTTTCTTCCTGGCTTTGCATCAAAATAGGAAAATGGTACTTTCACATCTCTTGAAGACTCAATCTCTGCCAGTTTTTTCTCCATCTTACTGAATCATACTAACAGATTTTACACAAATAGCACTATGTGCCTTATTTAGAGTGTGGTCTGTTTCTGTATGTTAAGAGATTTACATGAAAGTCAGCGATTCGGCACAAACCTTTCATCTTTCTTCTTCGTGCCCCGATTTATCCCGTTAACATCAAAGAGCCTTTTGCTATGTGAAGGACAGCAAAGGCTTTGCAGAGAAAGTAGCCCATTCTGAGGTAAATAAAGCACGTGCTGTCTATTATTTCACCCATAGCTTCTGGAAACTTTAGCTTTGGAAATACTGGGGGAGGAAACATCCCTAATCTAGTGTTTCGCAGCAGCCAAAGGTATTAACTACGGTGAGAAAAGCGGAGGCACGGCTAGGGGCTGTTTGTGCTACCTCACTGTATTTGAAAGCATTTTATTTTAAAAAATGGAATTCTAACTGCTCGCTTTCTTCTCTGACTCAGAAAAGACACCCTAAAGATTAACACTGACTGTTCTGCCTCACGTTAACTTTGAAGGGGTTTTTTTAATTTACAAAGAAAAACAAAACTTTCCCTAAATTAACGTCAGTTTGGTTCCAGGACTCGGAATTTATCGCCTCCTCTCTACCCAAACGCCACTCTTTTCGCGACTAAACAACGATAGTCAAAAATAGACCCTTCCACTGCCCCCGTGTGCGCAAAGGTGGCGAGTTAATGGCAGATAAAGTAGAAAAAAAACATTTTATCTTGCCCGAAGAAACACAACCGGGAGAGCGGAGCGCGGGGAGGTGGCGGGGCGGGGCTCCCAAGAGGAACCAATCAGTGCGCGCCTCGCTGCTATAAATAAGGGCGCAGTCACTAGGACGGAGGCTGGTCGTTTGGTAGCTGTGATGTCGGAGATAGCTCCTGTTCCCGTACCAGCTGCTGCTCCGGTCTCAGCCGCCAAAACTTCGGCCAAGAAGCCGAAAAAGGTGGCGAGCGGTTCCAGAGCCCGGAAGGCCGCGGGCCCCAGCGTCACTGAGCTGATCACCAAGGCCGTATCTGCCTCCAAGGAGCGCAAAGGACTCTCTCTCGCCGCCGTCAAGAAAACGTTGGCTGCCGGAGGTTATGATGTAGAGAAAAACAACAGTCGCATCAAGCTGGGGCTCAAGAGCCTTGTCAACAAAGGCACCCTGGTGCAGACCAAGGGCATTGGTGCGTCTGGTTCTTTTCGTCTCAGTAAGAAGCCGGGAGAGGTGAAAGAAAAAGCACCCAAAAAGCGAACAGCTGTGGCCAAGCCCAAGAAACCGGCAGCCAAAAAACCTGCCAGCGCCGCTAAGAAGCTGAAGAAAGCGGTGACGAGGAAGAAGAGCCCCAAGAAGGTGAGGAAGTCGGCGGCTGCTTCCACCAAGAAGGCTGCGAAGAGCCCCAAGAAGGCGACTAAGGTTGTCAAGCCCAAGAAAGGGGTGGCAACAGCAAAGAGTCCAGCCAAGGCTAAAGCGGTGAAGCCCAAAGCAGCCAAGCCCAAGGCGACTAAGCCTAAAGCAGCCAAGGCAAAGAGGGCGGCGCCTAAGAAGTAAGCCCCCGTG
The DNA here is from genome assembly GCA_039877255.1 of Loriculus beryllinus. Lineage (NCBI taxonomy): Eukaryota > Metazoa > Chordata > Aves > Psittaciformes > Psittacidae > Loriculus > Loriculus beryllinus. The sequence continues at coordinate 41,849 of JBCJKH010053730.1, forward strand.
GAAGAAAGTTTCTGCTCCACACTTAAAAGCTCAACGGCTCTTTTAAGAGCCACCCACCTTTTCTCTAAAAGGGTTGATAAAGTTCCAGCCGTTTATCTGAGAAGGGAATATGCGCGCTGGTGGCTTCAGAAAGCCCGCACGGCACGGGGATTGGCTGAAACGGAAAAACTGCCCGGCATCAGAGCCCCACCCCCCGGGTGCCGAGCTAGAGTTGGGGTGGGGACGTGGGGTAGATAAGAGGTAGTGCTGCAAGGAGCTACGGTACCTCGGGATTATGTACACGCCACGGAAGAGCGTTTCACTGTCAATTTCAGCCAAGGGCTTGAAAAAGCTGCTGTAGCTAACTTCCTACTTTTATTTAACGAAGTTCAAGCTCTTTCCTGAGTAAGTTGGTGGCTCTTAAAAGAGCCTTTGGGTTTCTCTGGGGACAAACAAAATCCTCCCGGGCGTTGTTCTTGGGTAATCACTTGGCTTTAGCCTTGTGGCTGTCGGTCTTCTTGGGCAGCAACACGGCCTGGATGTTGGGCAGCACACCGCCCTGCGCGATCGTCACCTTGCCCAGCAGCTTGTTGAGCTCCTCGTCGTTACGGATGGCGAGCTGCAGGTGCCGCGG
>JBCJKH010053732.1:0-17233 GCA_039877255.1 Loriculus beryllinus
AGAGGAGCCCACACTGGAGCAGCTGTGCTGCAGGACTGGTGACACACTGGAGCACTCTGTTCCTGAAGGACTGCAGCCATGGAAGGGATCCGTGCTGGAGCAGTTCGTGGAGGACTGTCTCCTGTGCGGGAGGCCCCACACTGGGGAAGGGAAAGAGTGTGAGGAGTCCTTCCTGAGGAGGAAGGAGTGTCAGAAACAATGTGTGATGAGCCCCCGTGACCTGTCCCCCTGCACTGTTGAGGATAGGAGATACAGAATTTGGGAATGAGTTAAGTACAGGAAGAAGGGAGGGATGAAGGGAAGGTGGTTTATGATTTGGCTTTATTTCTCATTACCCTTTTCCGATTTGATCGGTAATATAAACGAATTTGCCCAAGTCGAGTCTGTTTTGCTCCTGATGGCATGATCTCTCTCTGTCCTTATAGTGACCATGAGCTTTTAGTGATAGATTTTTCTCTCTCCTGTCCAGTTGAGGAAGGGGAGTGATAGGAGTGGCTTTGGAGAGCACCTGGTGTCCAGCCAGGGTCAATCTACCACTATTTTACAGGCAGAACTGCTGGATGGGGTTAAATGTGCTGAAGTACAGGGTGCTTGGTGGCAGGTTTCCAAACCAGGGAGTCTGCAGCAAGCACCAGGCCTACTTACACGCATTGTGTAACCAGATGAGCTTTTAGCTCCCTCTGCGTTTCTCTAATTCTTCCTTTTGCAGGCTCCTTCTTTGACCGAGAGAGATTTTCATGCTCTTATTTCAGATAACGATGCATGCACTGGGTATGGAAAATTCTATCGTCCATATGACTCTCTCTGGTTTATCAAAGCTGCTAAATTTAGGAAATCTATCAAAAAAGAGCTTCCCCTTCCTGTGATCTGACATAACATTTCATGGTCACTGTTATTTTTACTGTGGAATAGCTTAAATCTATTTTGGTTGGGCACTAAGTGCTGGCTGCAGTGCGAAAGAAGGAATTTGTTTCTGTGAAGAAAGGTGGCCGTGTTGCAGGTCTGAGGGCAGCCTGCTTCCTGCTGAGCTTGTGCCAGTGCTGCCAGTCCTGCCCAGCTCTCCTGAGCTCTCAGTGTTGAGCAGAGGTTCTCTCGGTCTCCCCAGCTTGCTGTTTGGCTCAGGCTCTGTTTAAAAGGGTAGCAGTAAGCCTTCCTTTCTGATAACAGCTAACCTTTTCAGCATCTTGGAGGTGTGGTGGTGGTGATAGATTTTAACACCTCCCCACCCATCCTCCAGATTCTGGGAGGATGGTGTAGGGGAGATGGTGTTTCACTGGCACCGAAGCAGGGAGACAACTGCACACACAATGGGAGTTTATGTGGGGACCAGTCATGCCTCTGGTTTCAAAGGTCTCTCTAATATACCAGTGTCCTTTCACTGTGCCGTGTTAAGGATCAGGACTGAGTCATCGCAGGCTTGAAAATGCCCTGCTGGAATCATGCCCTGGTGGAATATCTTGAGCTCTTGGTGTTAGGAATATGACAAGCTTTCGTACCTTTTTATTGGTTTTGGTTTGGGGTTTTTGGTTGGTGTTTGGTTGGTTGGTTGGTGTTTTTATTATTGTTGTTGTTTTGGGCTTTTATGTTTGCTCCTTTGTTAAAGCTGGCTCTGGAGCTTTGAGCTCATATTTTAATATAGCTGACTGTTCTGCTTCAGCTGCTATCTGACTTGTCCCCCATTATTGCTTTCACACTGAGATGGAAGTGAAGGCAGACAACGGGGACACTGGGAAGAGATGCTATTGCTTGCTGATTGCAATATCCAAGAGATCTGCTGAGCAAGAATTTATTTCCTTTTTATCACTATTTTTAAAGCTTCTGGTGGAGAGTTGTGCAGAAACATTCAGTGGGTGAAGATAGAGGTGATGCAAGCCTTGCTCTGGAAGTTTGGTCATCTCCAGGTACTGTGACAGTGCCGGAGGGCTACATTGGGACTGAAGCACCTGTGTGCTTTTGTCCTCCCTAACCGGTCTGGTCAGATCTGTGTCCCTGAAGCTGTACTGTCAGGAGTTTTGGGCAGGGAGTCTTGCTCATGCTGGTGAGGAAGCCTGTGATCTAGCATGAGTGACATTCATGACAGCTTTAGGAAGTGAGAAGTTTGTCATTTCTTAGAGGAGCACGCATGTGCCCAAAGGGAGCCTTACGGGCTCTTTCTGGATTCTGGCGCGATCTTAATTGACACTTGCATGGGCAAGTAATTCAGCTCAGCAAGTGACTGTTGTGGTCAGCTTCGGAGCTTTGCTAGGATGAGATGCTGGAATAAATGATTAGGGGTTGAGTCTTGTCTGTGTCTTTTCCCAAGCAATGTATTTGGCTTAGCCAAAGTAAAGACTTTTTTTGATGAAAGAAGTTTGGGAACCTTCCTTTGGGAAGTACTTTTCTCTTTTGTATCAGAAAGCTACCACAAAGCTTTAGAAGTTGCCTGTTATTTTTAACTTGTCCCTTGTCCTTCTGAGAAATAAATCAGATCTTCTGTGACAAAAGAGAGCCTAGCACATTATGTACATGCACATTTTTGAGTGTCTGCAGTGAAGCTAAACAAGATCTTAAGAAAATGTTGCCAAACAAGGCAAGAGCATGCTCAAGTTAGTGATTCACACTAGGATCTGGTAATTAAAAAGAAGAATACAATGTAGAAAATAAAGCCCCAGACCACTGGACTGAAGACACTATGATGAGAAGAGACGCTTGATGGGCTGGTTTGAGTAGCACAGTAGGCTGGCTCTGAATCTATGACTTGTATTTCTGTCACAGCACTTTGCAGGTGCTAAAAACGTGTTTCCCATGAAAAGCTGTCAGCTGCAAGCTTGGCTGGGTGCTTTTGGCCGTGAGAAGCTGAGCAGCGTGGCTGTTGGCTCACTGCATGGCTGCTCCTGCCCTTGAATGGCAGGGTGAATGCTGGCCTCCGTAGGGAGGCTGGGCAGCTCAAGAGCAATTCTTGCCAGGCCTCCAGTTCATTGCCAAAATGGCATTGCAAGTTGTCTTGTTTTATGGCAAGGTGTTTCAGGTGGCTGGGTTTCAGGTCAGAGGCTTGTCACTCTGTTACCTGAAGTATTTAATGGCAGTATTCCCCTGAAAGAGAAAAGGATTCTGTGGTTGAAAGCCATAGAATCATAGAATGGTTTGGGTTGAAAAGGACCTTAAGATCATCTAGTTTCAACCCCCTGCCATGTTGCAGAACAGCTTCTGCTCTGCAGCTGCTGCCTCATATGAGTCCTGAACATGATTTTGCTTCCCTGGGATAGGAAGCCTTGCAGGTGAGTGTTGGAAGTGGGAGCAGCTCACAGAGTTGCGGCTCTGCTGGAGACAGCATTTTTGCTGCTTGCTCTGTGCTGCTTTATCCTGGTTGCATAATGCAGCGTGATGCGGATAATCCAGTCATCATTACAAAAGGATTTAAAACTCCTTTTAATCGGAAGTCATTTTTAATAAAGCTTTCCCTTGCTTGGAAGACTGTTCTCTTGTCTTGTGTGTTCAAGAAGAACGCAGGGAGCTGAGGGAGGTGGGAGGGAACCAGGTCATGGAGAAGGGTCACAGGTGCCCTTAGCTCCCAGGAGGCTGCTGATGAAGTCCAGAGCTGTGGGACATGTTTCCACTAGCACCAAGCATGCAAAATCCTTATGTGCGCGGATAGAAGCAGCCAGCAGGTCTGTGCTTTCTCTCATGTTTTTTTCCTCTCACAGAGCAATCTTGTGATGTGGAGGGAAGGAAAGGCTCTTTGTAGTCCAGTCTGGCTCTTGCTCCCCTTTTAAACTCTGTCCAAATTACTGGTGGTCCTGCAGGGCTTCCTGTATCTCAGAGCAAACTGTGATGCTGGACAACGCTCAGCAGAGGAGGGAATGCTCTTTGCTTCTCTTATAATGGCCTTTTGTGTGAATTTGTGTGTAATTGACCTTATTTCCTTGGTTGTTCTGCCATTTTTATTGTGGAAGGTGTACCCTTTTAACATGATCTCTGAGTAGCTCTGAAATGTGACATCTTCTCCTGTATGCCAGTGTGTTGCCCACATTTCTGGCAGTAGCTGTCTCTTGAGCTGCCACGTCTGCTTCACCTTCCCTCAGAGCAAACCTGGCTGGTGCTTGAACTCCAGTGCTGAATGGCATCCTCCTGATTCCTGCTTTTCCAGTCCCAGTAGTCTTCACTGTTGGGGTATCTTGACCATATGGTTAAGATCTCCCTGAGTCTCTCTTCTTTGATCAGTTCAAGTAAATGGCCAGGAAATTTTAAGGTTATTTCTTCCCAAAGTGGATGCCTCTGAGGGCCTCAGTGTTGTGCATGTCCAGAGCATAGCCATCCAGTTTGGGCTTAGGTGGGTTGGTAGTAACTTCTGAAGGAGAGGGGCCAGCACTCTGTTGCAGTGACACTGGTAAGTGCCTGAGAGTTATCCGCCTGGTGGAAAACTTCCTGGGGAAAACCTGTGAGTAACACAGATTTGCATCACAAATAGTTAGGGAGCCAGGAAGGAGCTCAGCTCTGTCCCAGAGCCCCATGGTGTAGCTGGCAGCTCCTGGGAAGGGGCAGGGGAGTAGAGGAGATGGTGGAGTGAAATGTTCTGGCAATGCTGCTGCCTCCCCGGGAGGCTGATGAGTTCTTTACAGCACCCAGGGCTTCTTCCTGTTTCAGTAGCAAACACGTCTACCATAGAAGTGATTTTTAAACAGCAAAGATGGACGTTGCAGTTTATTTTTGGGGACTGAGAACCCCGGACCAGATGGCATTTAATAGGCAGTGAACTCTTCAGAAGTAGCAAAGCTATTGTTTCTGAACTTGTATGACTTATTGTTGGAAAGTGTTCCAGTGACAGAATAAAAAGTGGTGAGAATTGGTTTCAGCAGAGGTAGTAAAACTATAACAGTAATTCCATAAATAAGCCCTTCCCCTTGAGGAAAAGGTGTCTGTAAGCAAAAGCTAGTTATTGACTTGATTTACAGCTGTTAGTTGTCACCTGTTGGGATATTAGGGAACGAGAGGGTTCAGAGAAGAATGGTTAAATGATTGGAAATGCTGAGGAATCATTAATAGGAAAAGGAAAAAAAGTATCCAAAAGATTAGTCTCATCTCCTCTGGAAAATGTATACAAGTAAAAGCTCTTAATAGCAGAGTGACAGACAGAGCTTTGTTCTTGACCCTTGAGCAGTACAAAGCCAGCAACTGACTCCAACTTCAAAGACAACAATTTTGGTAATAACAAAAATACTTTTAACCAAGCAAAGGAAGAATATTTGAAGTAAGTGTCTGTCGGCATAGGGAAATGCAGGCTCGAAGCTCTGTGGCGTGTGCACCAGCAATGCTTTCATAGAAAAAGTCAGCCTTACCCAAGAAACGGAGAGCTGGCTACTAGTCTCAGTGCTCTGCTTCTCTGATTTCAGACATGTAGATTTACATGAAGCTGTCCATATCAAGCTCTGTCTCACAAGGAGGAAATGGTTGACCTCAGGATGTACTCATAAAACTTCCAGGGAGAAAATATATGCGAGAAGCAAGTTAGATCTGATGCCCTTGTAATTATGGAAACTTCTGTGGCCCTGCAGGTTCCTACTCGGCTAAAGCTTGTGGTCAGCATGTAGTATGGTGTTAGTTATTAACTAGCAGGAAGTGAGTAGCAGAAGCACCAAGGAGACATTTAGCTCCAATTAAGCACAAGCCTAGAATAAATTCTGTGATCTATATGCATAGATCAAATTCCACAGTAAAGTGGTTTCAATATCAACTGTTAATAGTTCAAAATAAGGATGAGTTTGAGCTGGTTCAATTAAGAGATAAAGCACTTTGTGCCTTAGACCAGTTGATGAGGAAGGGAGGGGGAATGTGTTCCTTTGGCTAAGTGGGCTCTGTGGTTGTCCTGCTGAACAGCAAGGGTTTTGAAGTGCCCAAAATAGCTTTCCAGAGAAGTATGGCACATGCATCTCACCTTGAATGATCTGGAAGAGAATACTTACCACACAGGTTTGAAAATACAGCTCCTTCCAATTCAGTTTGCAGAACACACTGAAGCTTTGGAATGTCCCTAAGGCAACAGTAGCTTATGGAGCCAAGTTAATTTCACCCAGGAAGGAGTTTATTTAAGCTCAGGGAAAATTGTTGGGCAGCACATGTACATGCATGTCTTGCGTGTGTGTTTCTGTTTGTTCTTCTTGGCTGGGAATAGGTGAAGAGGAAAAATAAAGGGGGTGGTTGTGGCAGAATGTAAACAGCTACTACATGGGAAACTGCAGGTCTTTAGGTCCCCAGATGGACTTTGCTGAACTTCCAGAAAAGGGGCTTCATGCCCAGGAACTTACCTTCAGCCATGGCATGTGGGGAAGAAGCAAGCCAACTTGGAAAAAACCTTGTCCCAAGTGTTCTCCCAGCCCTTGTCTGTCTTCAGCACAGGGATTTGTCTCTTTAGTAATTCTTAAAGACTCTTTGCCAGTTCCCGGTCCAGTCTGTCTGGGAACCCTTGTGAGCTTCTTGAACCTACAGCCTGGTGCAGCGAGGAGTTCTGCAGCCTGTGTCAGGCGCTGGACCACTTCCTTTGGTTTTCATCAAGTGCACCTTGCAGTACCTGCGTTGAGGCTGCCTAGTTCTTGTGTTGGAGCAGGCAGAAAATGAGCAGGCAGTTCTGGGTGCAATACCACAGCCAAATTATTGTGAGGAAAAATGTCTTGCAAGCTTGCCTAATTCTCTAAATTTAGCACAGGGGCAGGCTGAAGCTTGGCCCTGCCTCATCAGTTTCGTAAGGCTAGAAATCCATGGGACTGTCTTTTGTAAGTCCCCCTCCAGGGACTGGCTTTTTAGGTGGCTAGCTATTAACATGTTGTGACCCAAACACAGAGAGACAGACCCAGCAGGATGCTGATCAGTCCTGGTAGCTCCCTGCAGACTTTGCTGAACCCAGCCTCTTAACTTTGTCTGTTATAGTAGTGGCTTTGAGAATGCTTTTAAACTCTTTATTTTCTCCCTTTAGTTGGGCCTGCAGCATATTAATCATTTGGATGAGAGAAACTCTCATCTGTGATGGGGGTGTAATAGCTCTGGAGTTACAGTTTGGAAAGGTGGGCTCTCAGCTGGTTTGAATTGTTTGGACAGGCTGCAGCTGGTAGTACCTAGTGTCTAGGCGATGCTTTGCATGCAGTCCTGCCTTGCTGTTACCGAGTGAGGACAGGTTGGGGCTGGCTGCAGCTTTGTCTCCAGCTGATGCCTTGCTTTGGCAGAATGAGAAAGTACTTATGGCAGATATGTCTGAAGGGGTAGAATTAAAAATAACCGAAAGGTAGATTCTAGGCTTGGTTACTCAGTTTCTATTCTGGGATGAGGATAATTCACGCTGAGCTCATTACACCATGACTCTCCCTTAGAATGCCCTGGCAGTCAATTTTGTTCCATCTCGTAAGGTCCTAAAATGTTAATGAGGCAAATCAATTTTTCATGGCTTTGTATTGCAGTCATCTGAAAGTGCTGTATTGCAACCTGGCAGTTCAAGGAGCTTTTTAGATATTATAAAGGCAGCAAAATATTCAGCAATTTGGAGGATGCTTTGTTTTCTATTTCAACTTCTGCTTAGTCCCCTCTCTCATTTTACTGAGCCTTTATGCTGTGCTGTTTACTCGTCCCCTTTGGTTACTTCCTTTCTCCAGTGTCTGCTCTGGTCACTCATGGGTGGAGGTGGCTTGCACCTTCCCCGTTGCACAGGGAGAAGGATGGAGTGCCCAACAGAACAGGTAGAGATGAAGCTGGACAAGGGATGCTACTCATGCTGAAATACTGTTTGAGATAAAATGAGTTTGATGGGACAGAGTGGAGAAATGGCATCATGTTCACTACCCCGTCATCTTGTTGGGGTGGGCAGTGGTGTCAAAAGTCACAGCCTTCTCTCCTCGTGGCAAGTCTCTTACTGAGGTGTCAGTATAACCTGTCATAGATGGTCTCTGTGCTCAGTATTTAATGAATTGCAGAAAGAGGAGAGAGATGTTGCATGTGTTATGTAGCCACACTGATGTTAGATCAGTTACCTGTACTGGTTTAGGAATAAGATAGCTCTCCACCATCCAAGCTGTTTATTTCATACTGTCAGAAGAAGACAGAAAAGCTCAAGCCTTCCTGACTGCTCCTGGAGTTATTTTGAGGCAGTCTTGATGATTTCCTATTGCTCTCTTAATTCTGGTTTGTGACTATGGAGATAGGAAGTACCAAAATTATGGGGTTTGGGGAATGTGTGGGGTTTTTTGTTTTGCTTTTAATAGCATTCCAGTTCTAACTATGATTAACTTCTGTGTGCCTGAGAAAAAGATAATTAACAAATGTTTTGGTTTTCCAAGTAGGAAATTAGCCTGGTGGCTCTATGGGTAGGCAGTAAAGTGCACAGTGATCTCTGCTGTGGAGAAAGCTGCCTGGGCTTGAGCTCAGCACTGCACAGCCGCTGCACTGGGTCTGGGGTTCCTGGCCTGGGGAACTGTGGCTCTAGGTCTTGAAGCTTGACCTAGACCTGTCAGCTCCAAGCTGAAATGCACTCCTACCCATTTCCAGAGATCCACCGTGGAGGTTATTTCATGTTGCTGTCAGCTGGTGTGAATTAAGGCCCTTGGGAAAATATTTTCCAGTGCAGCCAGCTGAAGCAAATAATCAAGGTGAGCCATATACATGTCCACAGCCAGAGCTGTGAGATGAGGTGCTGGCTGGAGAGGCAGCCGGTGCTGTGAATGTGTTGTTTAACCCGAACCAGCCATTAGGCACCACACAGCCACTCACTCACTCCCCCCCTTGACTCTGAGTAAGCACTGCTCAGCAGTAACTAAAACATTTCTCTACTATTAACACTCTTTTCAGCACAAATCCAGAACTGTTTGGGTTTTTTTCTAGTGTTCTCTCTCACTGGGGCACTTTGACAGGCTGGGATTTTTGTTGTTAATTTGTTTGCTAGTTTTAAGCTTCTTCAGTCACGACTGCAGCGTGAAGCTCATGAAACTTTTACTCATAAGGTGGATTTCACTCTGTTCTGCTCCCTTTTGTGATGTCTCTGCATTCTGATTTCTTATTTTTGTTGTGATTGCTGGCAGGAGAATAGCCTCCAGTGGGAAGAAAATTAAGTCCTAACTTGCAGGTCTCTATCCAACCGACTGTCTCAAGTAGGCCAGGTAGATAAGGTCACTAAGGACTTCAGAAGTAAATCAAGCAGAGTGCAGAGTTCTGACTTTCTGGGGAATATGTTTGTGCGTGACATCCAGGCAGTGCTGCAAGAGGCATATTAAATATTCATACTAATATAGAACAGTGTTTTCTGTGTGCAGTGCTTGAGTATAAGCTTGTGCATCATGCACAGGAACAGCCACTCTGTTTGGATGAAATGAAGGAGTTGTGAAGACAAGATTTAAGTGGCATGGCATAGAAGGGGGCTTGATGTGCGACACCATCATCCTGCCAAGACTGCTGGCAGATTTCTTGTCTACTGTAGAGCTGGCTGCAAAGTCCCAGTGTATGAGGACGTTGCCTGTGCTTACAGCAGAGAGGGAAATGTGTACATGTGGCTATTCAACTCACCCTGCCTCTGACAGGTTTGATCTAACTGTGTAAGTGCTCCAGCTAGCGAACCTCCAAGCAGTTAACAGCAGGCAGAGGAGCTGTAGCTTCTTCAACCCTAATCTCTGCGTGCAAAGCAGAGGGGTGTCCTGGGGCTCTCTTGTGAGCTCTGCTTTCCAGCTGCTGTTGGAAACCGGGCATGGAACACATGCTTTTGGTACACAGGCAGTGTTAAAGTGTTTTGTTCTCTACTTTCCTGAAGGCATGGCTGCTGAGTTGCTGTGCTGAGAGATGTCACAAGCAAGGATTAGTCAGAGGAGGTTTGACAGAGAAGCAGTTGAGGCTGAGATGTAAAGTCTGTCTCCTGCCAACCCCACAAGCCCCTCAACAAGGTGGAAGAGCAAGTAGAGATTGGAGTAGGAGCAAATGAGCAGTGGGGCTGCAAAACCAGTGGGTACATGGCTGGAGCAGCTCTGGAGCATGCGATGGGGTGAGTGGGTCAATACTGAGGCAGGACAGGAGGTAGGAACAGCTTGGGTTTGGCTGCCCCTAAGCAGACTGAAGAGGGAGAAGCAGCACCGTGGAGAAACTGCCAGGGTCCTGTTCATCCACTGCTTGCTGGTGGTCCAGTGGAGCCCAGACTGGTACACATGACAGCATGAAAATGACATAAATGAAAATGAGAAGCACCATCAGGCTGATACTGTGTAAATGTGTTCTCCAGGAGCTCTGTGAAGAGAGGAGATGGTGTGATAGGGCCGGGCCAGACTAGAATCTCTCACCCCTGTGCCCCTGCTGCACATTGTTGTCACATGAACAGGGAACCTTGTGCCACTTAGCAAAGCCACAGCAGTGGGAACTGTGTGAAGGCAAATGGTCCGGGTGGGATTTTTGTCTTTGTGTGCAAAACCCTTCTCTCTTTTAGGCAGCCAAGCAGGCTTACAGCTGGTCTTGTCTAGCTGCCAGCACGGAGTAACCGAACACTCCTGCAAGTACTTGATTTTCTTGCTGTCAGCCTCCCTCCTAACTCTCTGATTTGTCATGGGTATATGGCATTTCACGGGTATTCCCTAAAGGCCAGTGAAGTGTGCTTTGCAGCACGCATGGGTCTTATTGCTGGCATGAGCTCTGAGGGAGGCATCTCTCTCCAAATCACAGTAAATCACAGGCAGAAGGAATAATGTCCCTAACTGTGCTTGAGCAGAAATTGTACACTGATGCTTTTCTGTATTCCTGGGCATATATGGCAACACAAGCATCTTCCTTGTGCACTGAATGCCAGTACATGGTTGAGCTCCGTCTGGCACATGCAGTTATCCTTGTGGGCCTTGGCCTGGTCTGGGAACCCAGCACAAGTGGCTCAAAGTAGGCCATGCCTATGTCTGTTCTGAAATAAGACAGTGGCAGCAAAGAACATCTTGCTGACATAGAAATACCTGCTTCGGGTGAGCTGGCTAATGCTGAGAGGAAGCAGGTCCTTCATGCAGAGCTTCGGGCATGCCTGAAGGTTGGTTCCTACCTTTGCCAGTGATGTGTAGCAGTTTCTCTTACATGGCATGGACAGCGTGACTTGCTCAGCCCATCTGCCTCAGGGGTTTACAAACCAGCTAATGCTGCAGCCCAGCCATGGCAGTTTCATTACAGGGTCTTGGTCTCAGCCTTAGCTTTCTGTGCAGCACATTTTACACAGTTGTAGAGACCTGTTTCTGTGAGAAAATGCCAGGAGGGTGGCCACTGGACAGATAAAAGTCCTCTGCACCATTTGTGCCATTGTAAATGCAGAGGCAGCAAAGGAGCATCTTCTAAAACATCTGCTCTCTGTTGGCAGGTGCTTTTAACCAGGCTTGGTGCGTGCCTCTCTGCTATCATTAGATGCATCTAAAAGTCAAACCTTAGTAAGAACCCAGCATTAAGGTGCCTTTGCAAGTAGGGCTCAGGCTGCTAAATCAGCTGAATAGTCTTAGTGGTGGAGATTTGTTTCCTGGAAGATGGGCTTGTTCAAAGGCTCAGCTGTGTTAGTCTTTAAAGAACTAGCATTAAAAGGCCACGTCATAGGATAAGCTTCATGGTTTGTATGTGCTATTGCAGGGCAACCTTTCTGAGGGGGCAGGCAGAACTGAGGTTTCCAGTAAAATTTGTGACATGCTCGTGAAGGAATGTGCAATCAAAATACAGCCTGGCTAGTCTGTACATGGGGCAGAGCAAGTGCTGCAGACATGGGCTGCTCCAGCTACCTTTAAACTTAAAGTGAAACCAGGCAAACACCACCGCATGCCAATCACTTGGTTTCCCTTTTGTATCAGTGAAATGCTTTGTTTGATCTCCTTTTTCCCACCCTGCCACAGCACTCAAGACTTATGGTTTTAATCTTCTGCGGTTTGAATAATTTCTAAATAGAAATGTGAGGTTTCTGGAACCTCCAAGAGACTCTGGGCTTTGAGAGTTGCATCCAGGCAGTGTCTGAATGTTAGTTTGCTGCTCTTCTGAAGACTGCATATTGCAATGGAATTTGCACTGGCTTTTATTTAGCAGTGATGTGAAGTATGATTTAGATGTGCCTGGTTTAGTACTGCAATGAGTTTGTGCAGCAAAGATGAGCAATTTGTGAAGACAAGGGGATGAGAATGCTATGGGGAAAAGCAGTGGGACGTCCCTTAGCTGGGAAAAGGAGGAATAGGAAGGATGTACATACAGGTCACCTTCTTCCCACTTGGAGCATGATCTGTCTCATGGAATAACTGCAGGAAAAGTCTGTCTTCTGGGGAGTAGTGTATATATCAGCTGCTCTGGAAATGGGAGTGGGGACAGAGGGAGGTGAGTTTTATCCCAGGGGCAACCTAGAGGGGACAGTAGCCATGACATGAAGAGAACTAGGGTTAACTGAAGAGGAGTGGGAAGGGGTTTGCCTGCAAATCAGGCATCTATTTAACCCTGCAGCAATCTCATCTGCTTGAGAAATCTCCATCTAAGGATTCCTGAAGTGGGATGGTGGAAATGGGAATGAAAGCTCAAGCAAAGAGACCGGTCTACTGTGCTCCTTCTGTTTAAGATCTAATGGATATTAGCCTTGTCTTTAAAGCACATAATGATGCACTGATTGTATGACTCATCTTTCACAGCGGGTGTTTTCAGTACTATTAGCAATACTGCAGTTTGGAAGTTAACCTGGAGTTGGAAACCGGGGAAACACTGGGCCACGGAGCCTTGTGGCGTACGTGCTTGCTGGTGTGCAATGCTGTTTTCAGTGTGTGACAGCTCACATAATTGAGGACACTGCCTTGCAAATTTAACTTTGAATTGCAAATACCATCACGACTCTTCTGTTTTGGAGGACGTATCTGCATGGCTTTAAAGCTGGTCTGCTGCTTCAGGTTTGAGTGTGGGTGTAAGACGAGGTTAGATATTCAGACCAAATACGAATTCAGATGCAGACCATGAGGGCAAACTGGAATTACTGGCCCAAGAGGTGGGGTATCTCTCAGAGGAACTGTGTGTGTTCTCTGCCAAGCCCTCCCCTCTGCTTTCATGATACCAAGTTATGTGTTCTTGCTTTGGAGAAACCAAAGGAATTTAGATCTGCTTTTTCACGGAAATGGGAAGAGAAACAGTGAGGAGGAGAGGAGGGAAGCAGCATTCAGGAACAGTGGGGCTGATTGTTGTGCTGTTGGTGCACAGGCTGGGCAGTACTTCAAAGTGTGATTTCTTTACTTGTTCTCCTGGGGTGCATGGCAATGACAGCTGGACACAGGGAGATGTTTTCTGATGTTTGTTTAACATCAAGGGGAATTTATTGCAAGTACATTTTGAACTATGGAAGTCTAAAGACCATCTGTCTTGACTGTTTTACTGGAAGTGGGGTAGCTCACAGTTGCTGCTTGGTGGATGGGTACAGAGTTTTTGTGTCGACCAGTGACTGCAGCCTACTCACAGCTGGCCTGCCTTTGTAAAGGAAGTCACTGATCTATCTGGCACAAGCCAGTTGTGGCCTGGTGCCTCTGCCTCAGGTAGGTCTGTTTGGCATCAATATGGGCACACTTAGAAAAACTGAGCCCTTTGCTGGACATGGATGCTGCCATCCCATATTTGCCTTTGAGAGCAAACCCTACCTGCCAGACTGATATCAAGAGATGGTGCTATTGGGTGTCTCTGCTGTGGCTGGGCTACGCTACTCTGAAGGCATGGTATGTTGATGGCTGGGGAATCTGCCTGGCTGGGGCCAGTCATGTGGAGTGGAGCCAGGAGGAAACTTGAGTTGCTTTGAGCAAGCTGTTGGGGAAGTGTTCCTCGGAGCTGGGCACATCTCTGCACCTGGCTATCCCCTCTCGCTGTGCTGAGCTGCATCTTGGCTGGGATTACATGCTGAAAGGGTGCCAGCAGTGGGGAGCTGTGTCCTAGGTTCAGCTGAAACATTTATTATTCTCTTTCCAATAACTAAAGTATAGTATAAAACTACTACTAATAAGGGAAATGTTAAACAGGAGAGAATACAGTTGCTGACCACCTGCTGACCGATACCCTGCCTGACCTGAGCAGTGATCTGGGCCTTCTGAGTAACTCCCCCCAGAGTCATACTGGGCATGACATGCTGTGGTATGGAATACCCCTTTGGTTAGTTTGGATCAGGGGTCCTGTCTCTGCTTCCTACCAGCTTCCCATGCCCCTCCTCACAGACAGAGCATGAGAGACTGAAAAGTCCTCAATCAGGGTAAGTATTACTTAGCAACAACTAAAACATCAGTGTGTTATCGGCATTATTTCCAGACTGAAGCCAAAACACAGCACTGCACCAGCTACTGGGAAGGAGAAAAATAATTGTTACAGCTGAAATGAGGACAGCTTGCCAATTTGGCACTTGAACAGCTGAGCTAAGGCATGTATTTGGCAGGGGGTACCATGCGGTGCGAGAGCCCCTCGCTGCTACTGACTCAATACAGATATGGTAGTGCCTCCATTAGGGAATAGCTGATGGCTGGGATCTGCGTGCTCAATGGACTATAGTGTGGTCCAGAGCCCTGACAGGACACAGCAGCAGCCCCGCACCACCCAAGGAGAGGGATATTAGGGAATCCTCTTGAGTATTTTTACCTGCTTCTAAATACTGTTCTGGTAGTGAAGAGAGGCACCCAGCAGCTGGCCAGCCGTCGCAGAGCAGCAGGGTCCCTCTGGCACCTAGCTAGCTCCAGCTTAGAAATCACAGTACGGGAGCAATGGCTGGACAGCTGCAGTGGCCAGGGTTGCTCAGGGACAGAACAGGTTCAGAAAAGGTCAAGCATGCTTGTCTGTGGCTAGTTTGAGGTCCTTCCTAGAGTTTCTTAGAGGAGAAATGCGTAAGTGATGCAAAAATCATTCTGAGCAGTGCTTTCAAGCTGTTTTCTTTCTGGTCAATGTCAATGAAGGCTGTCTTGGCAGGGTCCCTGTATCATCATTCTGCCTGAACTGGAAGACAGCTGCTGTTTGGGTAGCTTTGTGGGTGTGGGTGGCTGGAGGATACAGATGTGAATAATAAGGCTTGTATCTGTCTCCTGATTTGCTGCTGATGCTGCAGGTCAGCTTCTTCCCTTTCATGGAGATGGGATCCAGAAGTTTGCATTCAGTCTGCCCCTAAGCTTAATTAAAACACCTACTCCTAAAACCTCCATCTCATAGATGATATGAATCCCTAAGGAGCTCTCAAGTCTGTGTGCAGTGATTCAAAGCAGAGACAGAAACAATGGCAGATGTTACCTTTGTGTGGAGCAGCATGTCTCCAAGCTGTAATCAGCAGGACATTCACCATGGTTACATGGATGAGACCTGCTTGGGTTGAAGGACCAGTAAGCATTCTTACAGCGCTCACTTGCATTGGTCATGGATGTTTACCTAGTGATGCAGAGGGGAAGGGCATGGTAAAGGCAAAAACTGCATTGCTGATGCTTAAATGTTTTCCTTGTTTTCCCCTATTCACAGGAGAACTGCTGAGTCAGCCGAGACCAGAGGGACTGACGGAGATCATCTGTCCCAAGAACGGCAGCGAGCGAGTTAATGTTGCCTTGGTTTACCCCCCCACTCCTACTGTGATCAGCCCTTGTTCCAAGTGAGACCTGAAAGCAGACCCCCGTTTCCCTCTCAGCAGACACCAGAAAGCCTACGTAACACATGCCCTCACTAAGCACTTTTCCTGGAAGGGAGCAGCCCCACAGTCTGGGGACTGCTGTAGATATAGACAGCCTGTTCAAAGGATAAGAGATA
Organism: Loriculus beryllinus; assembly: GCA_039877255.1. NCBI lineage: Eukaryota > Metazoa > Chordata > Aves > Psittaciformes > Psittacidae > Loriculus > Loriculus beryllinus. The sequence goes on from JBCJKH010053732.1 coordinate 15,724, forward strand.
CAGTGAAATGGGTTGAAGTATTCCCTCAGCTGTGTTGTTGCTGATGCAAGACACACATAGTGGTTAGGGCAGATCAAGAGATAATACAGTCATGGGCAGGTTTAGGTCAGGAACTCAAGAGGTCTCTGTGCTCACCCTGCTCTGAGCAGGGCCACTCTCACAGCTGACTCAGGTTGCCTGGAACCTTGTTATAGGCAAGGGCTGATGACTGCCAAGGATGGAGCTACCACCTCATCTCTGGACTACAGAAATTACACCATGCTGCTGTGATCGAACATTTTTCCTTCTGTCCCATCTGAGGCTCCTTTATTACATCTTGGCTTTCATTGTCACAAAGGTGCACTGCTGGCTTGTCGACAACATGTTCTTCACTGCATCCAAAGCCAGCTGGATCCCAGGCTGTAGTGGTGCATGGGCTTGCCCTGTTCCAGGTATAGGGTTATGCGCTTATCCTGGTTGAATTTCACAGCACTTGTTGGCCCAGTCCTCCAACTTGGTGAGGTCTCTCTGGACGGAAGCTCTGCTCTCCTCTATTAATAGTCTGCACGTGCTTCACTCCACAAAATAGGGATGTGCTGGGAAAACAGAGCTGTGTTGTGGTGAGAACAAATATGGAACAACATTGACAAAACCAGACAGTGCCTTGGCTTCTTGATGCGTAGGTTTTCTTGCAGAACAGAAGTACAGCCATGATCTGTTCTTCTCAGAGTGCCACAGGGGAATTTGGCAGGGAGCTTAGAGAAGCAAGCCAAGTGTCTTGCTGGTGGCTGTTACTATGCTGCATGTGAATGCCTATTACTTTCCATTCAGTATCTGAAAGTAGTTTGGATGCTGCTCTCTGTTCAGTATCTTTTCACCCAAAATATGCTCATCCTGCTGGAGAATAGCATCAGTGATGGTGGGCTGTGGAGCTGTGTGTGAAGGTGAAGTGCCCACCTGGGCAGGAAGCAAGTTAGCTGCCCTGATACTGAGCCACAAGTTGCCGTGGTCTATTCATTTGCTCCTCCTATGTGTGTACTTGTTCCAGGACATTTCTAACCCAAGGCTGCAATTTGTCTTCTACTGTGCTGTCAGGCTTTGCCTGTGTGCTTGTCCTCTTGTCCTGCTGTTCTCCAGCCTGCCTTCCACTGTGTCCCAGTTTTGTAGTCACTGCTGGCAGGAAACTTGTGTTCTCAGAAAGGCCTGTGTTATTTGTAAAGATCTTGCCCTCCCTATTTAGAAGCCTAGAGGAAATTGTGTGTCTTAGATTATTTATCACATGCATTATGAACCCTGCTGCTCATGCTACATTACGTTTTCTTTATCTTCCAGATAAATCGTCAGTGCTGGTGCCAAAGGTTTTCCACCGGGCAGAACATGGCTGATGCTCTGCAGTGCTCCCATCTCTCCAGTTGTGGAGTTGCATGCTGACGGGGATCGATGGGACTTTGGACTCTGAAATGCTGTGGGTGGAAAGGCTTCTCCTCTGCTTTCCTTTCCTTTTCTCGCACTTAAAGTACAGTCCCTGTCT
>JBCJKH010053733.1:0-19557 GCA_039877255.1 Loriculus beryllinus
GGAAATACAAAGGGCATGGAAAATAAAAACAAAACCACCCCCCTCCCCTCATTCTTCTGTGACATTATCTGTTGAAGTGTAGTGAATTTTAGAGAAGGGGCAGATGTTTCCTCCTTAATAGTCTGAAGGCATCTTTCTGTTCATTTATTTGACGGAATTACTAAATATAACATCTTTGCCTTGTCAGAAATAGAAAGGTGCAAATTAGTCTGAGAATTAAACAAATACAAAATTTAAGGATTCCAGGAGAAGCAAAGAAATAACTGGAAGCTGGGGTTGGTAGCTGCATATGTCTCGTTTATTAAACTGACTCCTCAAACCCAGCCAATTCAAGGAAAAGTTCGTGAGCCAGCTTCTACCATGTACCTACTGTGTGCATGTAATCTCTTCAGTTTTGGTCCTGTGAACTATTGCAGGTTTTTAATGAGATAAATGCTTTTCATAAACCATGGAAATCTAATGTAGTTAATTCCATGATGTGTGAAATATAACCTTGCTGTTGTTTTGTCACCTTAGTACGTGGTAAAATTTAACACTGCCAGTTTCAACCGCAATTTTCAAAAAGGTGCTGGTGGGGAAGAAGTTTCTCAGAATTTGAGATCACCTACTTCTTCCATGAGCATCGAGTTTCCTAGTACAAAAAACGGTTGATGGGAATAAATTACAGGTTGCTAGGAACATTACGTGCTTTCCTTCCTCTGCACCCTACATTCCACAGCCTACAGACTCTTGAATGAGTTCAAGACTTCATTATAATTATTAAAGGCAGATATTTGGGTTTTGTTTGGTTTCTTTTACTTAAAACCTTTAAGTAATGAAAGTTTGTGTGTGAGAAATTAAAGGTGTTGTTGAGAGCACTTGTGTAGAAAGTTTGGATCCCCTACTCCAGATAAAAGAATTGTGACATTACCTGTATTCATTTGCAAAGCAATCTTTTTTTCTTAAATTCCTGTAATAGATAATTCATTCTGCTTTGTTTTAAAGGACTCTAACTTTCAGTGGAATTTTTTTTTTCAGAATTCTGCTTTGGTCTAAGGTTCTCAGTACAGTTCAAACCTTTTACCTATTATTGTAGCTGTGATTCTTGGAACTTACTGCTGAAAAGAAGAGTATGGGATTTTAGGGAAAAATTACTCATAATACAATGACATTTAGTTTACTGGTAAATCTGTTGTTGGTCGGAAAATCTGGTAGCAAGGGTCTTATTCCAGTAAATTAAATAAAATTTTAAAAATATAACTTTTCTGAGTGCCTACAACTTGCTACAGTAAGAATTCCTTTTCAGATCTCTCTAGTCTGTTGACCTCTCTTCAATTCAGTGATTTTCTGTCTCAGAGGCCTGTTCCTTGACTGAAATGTCTCTTACAGGTTTTTACGAAGTTCATATAAACTGGAACACATTCAACCATTGTTTTAATGATCTCCTTTTAAGTTTCTTTAGCATCTTGATACAAGTCTGTGAACAAGATTTTTTTTCAATTTGTAGGGTGAACTTTGGGAACATATTATTGAATTCCTATAACATTTTCTGCTAATAAGAGAAGAAGCTTTGTTCCTTTCTAGTGGTAACTGTAAAAGCATCTTACATTGTTGGCTCAGGCAGCATAGGCTACTGCAGAAACAGAGCTAACTTATTATTTTGACACCAAGGATTAATACATTTCTTTGCAACTATGTTGAAGATGGATTCAACCTAACATCTGACCTCTCTTTTTTTTTATCTTAAAATTCTTGAATTTCGCTTGAAACTTTTCCTGTCACTTTTTCATAGACTACATTACCCTTTTCAAAACTTCTTTTCATTATTTGCACCACTACTATTTTATTTCAGCTTTGAAAATTTTAGCAAACTGGGACAGTGAGGTGGTGTTGTTAACAGTGTCCCGAGGAAATCTGGATCTTGTTGAAGTTAGTGAGTCTTCTGTTGATTTCAATATTCTCCTTACTTTTAGACATCTATAAGGTTTGCATGTGGCTTTTTTTTCTTTGTTAGGCATGTTTGTGTAATTCTAGATGTTATTGTACTGTATGTAGCTCATTTAAATTGTCTTCTAATGAAGAGATGTTCTTTCTCAGTATTTAGATCTTTGCAGCTTCTCTTCCTCTTCTTTTATTTCTGTTTATTCTCCCCACCAGAGCACGCTACTCATTATAAACTGCCATTGTCTGATTCATCATTAAATCATTGAATTGAGAAAAACTATGAAAAAAAGTGTTTCACCATAACACTCTATTCAGCATAGTGTGAGGAAAATGGTTTACACTATCTCTGAACTAGAAACCAGATTAAGGTACCTTTGCAAATCATGAAATAATTAAATGCTTTCTTGCTATCCCTAATAGTTTTGTTTGTTTGTTTGGTTGGTTTTTACTAATGTTACCTATCTTGTGATGGGAAAGACTTTATACCTACAGTGGTTTTAATCATAGAATCATAGAATATTTAGGGTTGGAAATGACCTTAAGATCACCTAGTTCCACCCCCCCTGCCATTGGTGGGGACACCTCACCATAGAACATATTGCCCAAGACTATATCCAACCTGGCCTTGAACACTGCCAAGGATGGAGCATTCATAAATTCGTTAGGCAACCCATTCCAGTGCCTCACCACCCTAACAGTAAAGAGCTTCTTCCTTATACCTAACCTGAACTTCCCCTGTTTAAGTTTGAGCCCATTACCCCTTGACCTATCACTACAGTCCGTAATGATGAGTCCCCAGAGGCCATATCCTACATCTTGTGGAAGAGAATGCAAGAATAAACTCAAATGAACTGGAGATTAAGGTCATTTTAGAGGAGCCTTTAAAGAGAAAGCTTTTTCAGCATACTTCGGTCCAGCCAAAAGAAACAGAAATCAGAGAACTTTCAATAACAGTCTATTACTCTATCAATAACAAGACAAGGAGCTGAGTTCAACACCCTCTGGGCAAATTTTAAATATTTTTAATTGCAATTAAACCACAATGATTGACATTGTCGTAGTTGTTTATACTGTAGAGAGATTGTTAAATTGACAAGCATTTGTTAGTGACAGTGTAAAAGAAACCCTCTCAAATATTATACTATACTGCAACAGGCTGAAAAGTTTTATCAAAACTGTATAAAAGCCAACTACATACTGGCACAGGTTGCCCAGATAAGTTGTGAATATTCCATCCCTGGCAGTGTTCAGGGCCAAGTTGGATAGGGCCTTGAACAACCTGGGCTAGTGGAAGGTGTCCCTGCATGTGGCGGACTGGTTGGAAAAGGATGAGCTTTAAGGTCTCTTCCAAACCATTCTATGATTCTATACTGATAAAATTTCATGTAAATCATCAATAGCTTAATTAAAGGCAAATAAACCAATTAAAAGGCAAGTAATGTCACTATACTACTTGATAGTTAAAAGCCAGTGTTTCAGTTTGTTTGTTGTGCAGCAGTATATGTGAAACATGAGAGAAATATTACAAAAATACTCTATGTTTTTGGAATTTACTACTTAATGGATTTCTTTTTTCTTTTAATTTTATTTTAGGACAATGGAGTGCTACAATTCTGACTCAGATCCCTGGTCTTTAAGCTAATATTAATCTGAGATAATAAATCAGCTTTATATAGCAATTATTTTAGAATTTAAATGGATCATTTTAATATTTTATTGCAGTTTTCTGATATGTAATGCAAAATATGGAAAGACTTTATAAGTTTTTTTTATATCCATTTCAAAGATAAATATTATTTATTTCCCAGTATATTATTGTGGGAATATTTGCATGCATAGATGTATGTTTTCATCAGTATATTTGCTTATAAAATTATATATATTATTAGTTTTAAGTAGAAAGTTTTTATAGGTTCAGTGTTTCAGTAGATACGTTTGAAAAAGAGATATATCTTGAACAGATATATCTTGAGAAGGGAGTGAAGTATATATTAGAAAATGCTCTCCTCCTTTAAAAGACAAGCTTGTGGTGGTATAGTGACACTTTGTATATTTGTTACTGTAAGTATGGATGACTTTATGTAGGCATCCCTGTTCTCTTCAATGCCTACTCACTGAGGAGGTAACCTTCCTTCACTAGTCTTCTAATTAAAAAAAAAAAAAAAAAGGCCTATATTCCCACAAATTCTCTTGCACAATGAAGGTGTGATGCAGGTTGCCTCAAAATTTCATCTGAATTATGTAATGTCAGTGGTGGAACTTTCAGTTGCTTAAAGCAATAACAAAAATGTTCAAATCCTAAAAAACGCACCTATAACAGAGTGCTGGGTTGTTTAGGTTTTTTTTGTATAGGGTCAATAGAAACACCTGAAGGATTTGTTATGGTTGAATTTGGGAGCATCACTTGCTGAATTCCATGGCTAAAAGTGACAGTAAAATGACCACATTTGTGGTTTTAGGAAGAATCAGCCATAGTACAGAACATGAACAACTGACTTCAGAAAAGCGTAGTTTAATGAACTTAAGGACCTAGTAGAAATAGTCTCCTGGGAAGATAACACAAAGGATAAATGGGTGAAGGAAAGGTAGCAATTACTGGAAGAGGACATTTTATAATTGGCGTCACAAACTATCAGAATACAGAGGAAAGACAGGAAGTATATTCAGAAATATGGATTCATCATGGTACACAAATAAGAAATAAGAAGGCTGTGGGGAAAAAGTTCTGAAGGTGTTAGAATAATATGTTAGAATAATAAATTGACAAAGGATGGTGCTGGTTCATTGCTTTGGGAGAAAGAATTACAAGATACAGAAAAAATATCCCCTTCAGTTCTGTAGTCATGTATTTAACTAAACAACATTACCAAGTAGGTACAACAGAATTGGGAAGGAACAATTTGAAGAATGCTAATTTAACATGATGTATTCATATTGACAGGATCCAATTAAATTTGCCCTTAAGTACTTAGAAAACCTAGCCAGCTCAATCCCTGAAGTATTTGCAAATATAGTACTTAACTTAAAAAAAGGAAAACCAGACTGTTTTAGGATTACAGATGTATCAGTGTACTTTCAGCATCTGGAAGGTTGCTGAAACAAGTTGTTAGGCATTCAGTGTGTAGGTACAGAGAAGATAATAAAGTAATAAAAACAACTAGTATGGTTTTGTCAAAACCAATCACATCAGTCTACTCTAATTACTTTCTTCGATGGGTTAATCAGATGTGGGAACTGATAGGATTAATTTTTACTTCGGGCAAGGTTTCTAGCAGTGTCCCATAAAGAAATCCATAAATAAATTAGGACAATATGATCTAGATGAAATTAAGTCAAGGTGCAAAACTAGTTGGAAACAATGCTGATGCTTAAAGACGGGTTATCAATATCTGACCATCAAGGAGGGTTTTGTTCAATATTTTCATAAATGATTTGGTAACAGACTAGCAAGTATACATTGTGTAGTTTATGGATGAAATATGAGAGTTTGGAAGCATTTTGAACAGTAGGAAGGAGCATTATCTTAGAAATGTTGAGATGCTTTATATCACTGTTCTGAAAGTCACTAATAATAAAGTGTAAAATGTTTAGGGGGAAGAGTGAAATGCACAAATACAAAATAAGGGTAAAGAACTAAGTATTTATTCTGGAGAATAGTATCTGAATGCCAGAGTGGATCACAGACTTTGTCAGCTAAAAAAATGATGTCTTTGAAAAATAAATATCTGATGTTATTCTGTTCTGTTATATCCACTGATAAAGACTTGAGTATGAGGTTAAGGTGTCTATTCTTTGCTTCCACACTTTAGAAAAGAGCTTAAAATTATACTATGCTCAGAGGAGAGCAGGAAAATTACAAGAGGCGTGGGAAATCACTTTTTGAGCAGAGAAGACGTGTTTAATTGATTTCATCTAAATGATGGAACTCATAACAACAGACTTTTGCAAGACAGAAGACTTATAGACAAAAGACATCCATGTGGATAAGCAGGTAATAATTAGCTTAGTTTAAAAAAGAAAATCAAAGCAAACACTTAAAACCAAAACCCAAGCAACAGAAGTAATCAATCCATCGATGTCTAGTGCTTTAGGTTTGATACTGGCAGAAAACTTCACCTTTGTGAATGAAATGCAGGCTAACATGAAACTGTGTGGATTCTCTCCCACTGGCGATTTTCAAGAAAGAATTCCATCCTGAATAGTTGAGATTCATTTAACACTACTTATGGGATAGCAGGTGACTTCATTACTGCAGTACATGAAGCCAGCCTTCCGTTTTTATGATTCTTAGCAGATTGCAATGTCAAAATTCTGATTTTGCCCACATCTCTATTAATTTTAAATTTCTGTTTCGTTTAATGCGGCTTTTAAATTTGGTCTTTGTATCTGGGGAACTGGACAGATTACCTCAAATATGATGCCTTCCTAATTAATCAGCTTTCCAAACAGGTTTACACATCGAAAGTCAGGGAACAAAACTTCCGAATCAGCTCAGAGTGAGTGACTTGCCAGACTGTTGCTACTTATTACTCCAGAGATAATCTCTCTATGATTTTTGCATGAACATTTTTCTGTCTTATGAATGCTCCAGAATCTGGACACAGCAGTCTCGATGTTGTGGACTAGAGAATATCATCTCTCCAGGCTTCAGTCGTCTTTATTTTGAGGCTGTTTGGTGGAAATGACAACCACTGTATCTGAACAGATCACACTAGAGCTAGCCGGCATCCCAGATTTTGTCCTGTAGGTAATTCCAGTATTTTGACATTTGTTTTCTATCTGATTTACTAGATTAGATCTTGTCTATCACTTTAGTTTCATTTAGGTAAGACTGCAGTGCCTCATGGAAGATGTAGCTCAGGCAAGCTAACAGGTATTTCACCACTATCTTACTACTTGCATGACTTTTGTACCAGATCAATTATATAAACTTTGATAGAGTTCTTCCTGATTTGTGCTTGTATAAGCAAAAGAACCATAAGCAGATTGTTTCAGACTGACTGTGTGATTCAGTAAGAAAACAGGGCCTCATTTCGTAATTTGGAAGGTTTGTTTTCTCTCACTTTTCTTTCACTTAAAAGCTGAGAGGCTTTATATGAAAGCATGGATGGACAGGTTTTATTTTCATTGATGATTAAAATACTTTTTGTGAATATTCCCATTAGGAAGAATTATTTTGTTTTTCATAGTTGAAGTGGTTAGGTAAAAGAGTTGTTTGTTTTGGGTTTGTAGGGTTTTTTTTTATTATTTCTGGCAAAACAGTCACATTTTCCCTTTAATATATTTTACTGTTGTAGCAGCTTACTTATTCTGAAAAATAAGTAGTAGACCACCATGTCATATTGATTTTTCAGTGGAAGTTTACTAAAGCTATAGAGTTCCTTGAAAGCACTTAAGTATTTGCTGTTTTGTTGGTAATGAAAGCAACCTCATACAAAACTGCTGTCTATTTAAACAACAGCAGCAACCATATTGCTTCATCCATTGTAATGTTTTTGTTTCTGGTACAGCAAATGAGAAGTACAGTTTTCATTATTCATTTATCATCATTGATTACTTTTGCATTTTACTTCACTCTATTTTTACATGGCTGATGTCCAGTAGGTAAGTAGTTGGAATTTCAAAATCAGTCCTATGCTTGGATTACTCTAAGGCAAAACCTACACTTTCTTAGTTTTATATGTGGTTTTATGGATCTTATTTGCAGATTTTCTCCTTTTACAGGGAAGTGACAATCTAATATTCACCTTTTACTTCAGGCCTCAGCAGGAATTAATTATTCTTCTTTTATTTCCTTTCCTTCTCTCAGAACAGCATGGGCAGAAAAAAAATAAGAAACTGGCTCCTAGGAGGGGGGTACCAAGGAAGTACCTGTGTAGTGGAAAATCTGTGTAAGCTTGCTTCCTTGTCCTAAGATAACTACCATTGAAATGTTTCTGTTGGTGGGAAAGTGAGGAATGTTGCTGTCATGGCATTTGTAGGCCTTGCAAGCACTGAGCTGAAATAAGAGCATCTTACCCAGCAAGCCTTCCCTCTCGTTTCTGTCCCAGATAGCTCTTCAGTCATTTTGAATTGTGTCTCCCTCTAGCACAGCTAAATTTTGACTTGTCAGTCTACTTCTAGTAGTAAAAGTCAAGCAGCACTAATGCCAGTCTCTCTGTGGCAGAGTTGCATCTGTGTGTCTTTTATCTGTGACTTTATAATTCGTCAAGGCTTTGTCCGTCACTCAGTCTAGTTGAATATTTTAAGCACTATAAAACTTTTGGTAGTACCTCATATATGCCAAAAAAACAAAAAATGAAAATTACAGCATTGGTAGTTTATATTTTTTCATGAAGCAGGATGATGTTTCAATTTATTTGTTTGAATTTGTCATAGTTTTATTAGAGAAAGTTTTGTTTTATATTGCAACCTCTAATAAAGCAGACATGCAGTTGATTAAATAATTTACTGCTTCACCTTTTTCTTACCTTTATGGAATCTGGCCCATCTCAATCGGACAAACAGTGCTCTTTGAAGTTTTTCCTTTGTGTCAGCTTGAATGTGTGGCAACAACAGAAAAATACAGTTAATATGTAATGAGGTCTGAAGCTTATAATGGACTATTCTTACAACAGTAATTAAATGCAGTACTTTAAAAAAAAAAAAAAAAGCCCAGTATAAAGTTTTCTTCAGTAGTTTGATTTAAGTCTTGCAGCATTGCAAGACTCCCTCCGTTGCTCCCAGATAAGCAAGAAAAAAATCCACCAAAGCCGTAAGGGTTAATGAGAGGATGATCAAGTCTTGTATTTACCCAAGGTCAGAGAGGAGAGGGAAAAGGAATATTGAATGTGCTGATTTTGCAATGAGTATCTGAAAAAATTATTAAATTTTAGTTTTGTAAGTCTTCCCTTAAAATCCTAGGATGTTAAGGCCTTCTTTACTTTGATATTCCTGGTAAGCCAGATTGTGCTTATTGTAATAAATAAAACAGAATCATAGTAGGGGTTTGGGTTTAGTCAGACCTTTTACCTTGTGCAAAGAAATAAAGGGACTTCAGGGACTATAGTGATATGACAAGGGCTAATGTGTTCAAACTTAAACAGGAGAGATTTAGGTTATATGTGAGGACGAAATTCTTTACTGTGAGGGTGGTGAGGTGTTGGAACAGGCTGCCCAAAGAAGTTGTAAATGCTTCATCCCTGGCAGTGTTCCAGGCCAGGCTGGACAGGGCTTTGAGCAGCCTGGACTAGTGGAGGGTGTCTCTGCCTATGGCAGGGGGGTTGGAACTAGATGTTCGTAAGGTCCTTTTCAACCTAAACCATTCTAAGATTGTATGATTTTAGACGAAGGTGACAAAGGTGATCAGGAACTGAGAGAACAGAAATGTAATCAACTTTCTGTTTTCATTTATTTGGTCTGTATGTAGATAAAGCTGTGAGTTCAGGCAGCATGATTAACTCTACACTGGCCTTTTTTGCATGTGGCATTGCTCAGAAATCCAAAAGCCATTTGGGGATGGTTATGCTGCTTTCTGATTTGAGCTGACTCTGCATTCAGGTATCATTAATGAGCCTTTCAGAAGAAAAAGAGACACAAAGTGCTGGGAATGGGATAAGGAGAGAGAAAATAGAGTAGTGAACAGTGTAAAAAGAAGAATATAGATCAAAGGCAAAAAGTTGATAGATATCACAGAATACTTGAAGGCTGGAAGGCATCTTTGGAGATGATCTAGTCCAACCCCCTTCATCAAAGAAGGATGAACAGGGTGCCCAGGATTTTTAATGTCTCTAAGGGTGGAGACTCCAAGACCTTTGTGGGCAACCTCTTCTACTGCTTGCCCACCCTCGTATGGAGAACAATTTTTCCTACATATAAAAAGAATTTCCTTTATGTCAACTTATGTCAATTTGTACTCCTTGGCTCTTGTCCTGTCTCTGGGAACCATTGACAAGAGTCTGCTCTTGTTTTCTTATTCCTACTCATAAGTTATTCTCACATTGATGGGAACATCCCTAAACCCTTTTTTTCTTCAGGCTGAACAATCCAGGCTCTCTCAGCCTCTTCTCATATGGCAGGTGCTTCATTCCCTTAATCATCTTCATGGACCTTTGCTGGACTTGCTGCCATGTTCCTATGCCTCTCTTGTACTGGGAAGTCCAGAACTAGACACAGTAATCCATAACATGATAGGAAATGTATTCAGCATGTGGAAGAAGGAATCCCAAAAAAAAGAGTCATCATCAGAAGCAGGGCTACTGTATCTGAGTGAGGAACAGCCTTTACTAGTAATGCTCTGTGTCCACATGGCCCTAAGCAGAGCTGGTGCAGGTGTTTTCGCACCTTCAGCAGAAGTTTTGTGAGAAAAGGATTTTTTTTTAACACTCCCTCCCCAGAAAAAAAGAGGTACAGAGAAAATGGCAGGGGTAGACAAGAAGGAACACTCTACTGTATGGACTTATCTTTTTTGCTTCACCAGGGAATGGTTTGCACACATTTATATGAATGCATGTGGAGATTGTGAAAGGAGGAAGAATAAGCATAATGGGGAAATGTCTCCCAAGATATTCTGTAAGTGTATTTAGTGTCTCTCATGTGGGCTAAGAGAAAGTGCAATATGAGTTGAGCTGACTCCAAAACATTTGTGCTTATATTGACATAATGCTGAGTTTGATCTGGTGTATTTTGTATCTCAGGAGGGCTTTTTAAATTCAGGCTTAGCTCTGTGTAAAGTAGGTACATCTTGGCTATCTCATAGGGTGGTCAGAATAAACTCAGCATCTCTTGTAACACACTGTGTGGACTCACGGGCCATTGCCAGAAAGGCTATAATCTGCCATAGGTATTGGCTTAGAAAAGGAGGGAAACAGGCTGGAGTAAAGCCCAAGTGGGAGAGTGAGCAGGTACTGCACTCAGACTGTGCTTTGAAATTGCAAGGCGGTTAGTAAAAGAGGAGAAAAGGTAAAATTCTCTTGGCGTTTGTAGGGAGGTACAGTTGGCGTATAATTAGGAATAATTCAGGACCATGTAAAATTTGAGCAAGGCAGAGGCAAAGCTCTGAATGTAAGTCTAAGAAGGCAGAGAAGGCCGGTGGATGACAGCAGGGAAAGCCTTAGGAAGAGTATCAATCAAGTTTTCAGAGACGAGTGGGCAAATAAATGGAAGCATACTATGCAATCACATAAAGTGGCAGGACAAGGGGTAATGGGTTAAAACTTAAACAGGGGAAGTGTAGATTGGATATAAGGAAGAAATTCTTTACTGTAAGGGTGGTGAGGCACTGGAATGGGTTGCCCAGGGAGGCTGTGAATTCTCCATCCCAGGCAGTGTTCAAGGCCAGGTTGGAGGAAGCCTTGGGTGGCATGGTTTAATGTGAGGTGTCCCTGCCTATGGCAGGAGGGTTGGAACTAAATGATCTGAAGATCCTTTCCAACTAGCTCTTATTTAACAAAAAGATACTGGTAGGTACCTAGCTCTTATTTAACAAAATGGTACTGCATACTTATTCATAGTGGAAATATTTATAGTGAGTAATGAAAGCTTACTTTTTATTTCATAAGCAATGAAAGCATGCATTCTGAAATAGCTTTAAAACAACTGTGTAAAAACAATTTATTTCTGAGAAAGTTTAATCCAGGGCACTGCCATACTAGCTCACACTCCTGCTGTTGCCTTTACATTATGTTCATGGAAAGCAACAGCTTTAACAGCTGTTACCATCACAGCATATTTCCAGCCCAGCATTAACACACATTTATACCGTGTATGGAGTCTTTCTCTTCTCCTCACCTCTTCTTCTGAGATAACTACCCCTCCTACCCTATGACCATGCTGTACTTATATAAATTGAGCCTTCGGAAGGCGAAGGGTACTTACAGCATATCCAGATGTATTGCCAAATCCTTCTTAACTGGGAACATCCAGAAGACTTTGACTGGGAAATCCTCAGTAGGTAGAGCATCCAGGGCTCTTGAAAACAAGTACTTTCTTCTCTATAGTTTATCTGATTCAACAAAGATGTCCCCTGTATACAAAATGTTAATATTTCTGGGATTTCAGCAAAGACTAACCTGTCTTCTGGATTTCTACAAAGCATTTTTCCTTCTTAAACCACATGAATCAAGCAAGGGATTTAAAAGCTTGAATCTCACTCAATTCTTCATTTTTACTTGTTTGTTCTTGTACTTATTGGGAAGGAACAGTAATCAGCCAGGTAATAGGTAACTTGTAGATTTAAATTTCATGGTCCTCTACACAAATTACTGTGGAATTTACTTCTTATTTTAGTAGGCCTTGTCTAGTAGAAAGATGATGAAATAGCACTGTTTATCATCAAGCTATTACAGATAAGCAGAACTGACTCTGATGACATATCTTTAGTCTCTTTTTTCACATTTTGTCATTTAGCTCGTGGGTGTTTGGTTACCACTTAAAGCCCGACTGAGTCTGATTCATCAAGCATTTGAGGTCTAGCTTACTAGTGCTATGTAATTTCAACCTCTGTGTAACACATAAGATTACACCTGCATATCTAGCTAGCTGAGTCCCATGTTGTTCCCACATCCTCCTTCCCTGGTCAAACATACCAAATATTCATGATCAACACTATCATGACACAGAGGTTCAAGACCATTCCAAAACAAAAGTCCCAACATTCAGTGATCTGTGACTAATTGCTGATACCTCAGCTGACTGCTTCCCTCCAAACAGTGTATTTACATAAATTCTGGTTACCTCCTACAGTCTAGCTCTTGATGGCTATTGACAACCTTGACAGTCATTGATAGTCATCTAAGATTGCTGTCCGTGTTGACCCTATCTGGATAAAACAGGCAACTGAGAAACCCGTGTGTTTCTCCCTTATATGATCTGAAAAGGGTATAATGAGTATATCTGTACTGTATGCAAACAGTACAGTGTGTCTGAAATGACTTTCATGTTCAAAACAGCTTTTGGGTCACCACTGCTATCTGTGATCTGTCTTGTTACAATTAGACAAGGTATCATTTTCATGAAATGATGGTAATACTCAGAAAATATGTATTAATGAAAAATGAGTATTCATCACTTGAAAATAAGTATTGGTTTTACACTAATCTACACTATTAATATTTGCAAATTCCCCTTGACCCAGGTAGCAATTTTCTGAATGAGGGAACAACAGGCTATTGATCATGTACTTCAACCCATATATCACTGCAAGCTGTTTACTCCTTTGTTATTACTCAGTGGTTTACTATTAGAGAATGTTGTGTCAGGTGTGGTGCATCTGGAGAAAGATGTAAGAAAAAAATCCTTCTAGTAATCATATTCCATGGAAATCATAGAATAGGAGCATAGAGTTCACAGCCACTCTCCCATGCAATCTGGAAATACGTTGTTCTCACCATCCTGTGCTTTACCTTTTCAGTATGGTCTCATGTGCGGCAACAGTTCCTGAAAATCATAGTTAGATTTTGTCTAATCCTTGTATCTGGTATATAAAGGCATGAAGGTTTATATACTTATCTATCAAGGTGAAAGTTTTTTGCTTGTATACATTGCAATGTAGGTTTCCTGAATGTATGCCTCTGTAAAAGCAAAAGTCCTTCCCCGAAGAATTCAGTAAACACTTAAGTTTTCCTAGTTTTCAGGATGCGTGAGGACTAAGGGGAGAGAAGCCAGTCATGGCTTCAAACAACATTTCAACCTGGCAAATGATCAGCAGGATCAGTTGCTCTGAGTGATTTTAGCAAGTGACGGAATTGTACTGCTGGACACACAAATTCCATGCAATAGAAGTAATATACCTGTCAGGAAAGGCAACACAGTTGAATCAGGACCTTTGATAAGATGCTCTCCCACTCAGATAAGGAAGATGCAACAGACTTCCTGGAAACTATGAATTAGGTGGGGAAATGCTTTTGCTTCCTGTGCCACAGCTGGAGTGAACCCAGCATACTAATGAGCAAAGACAGTCAAAATGAAACAGGGTAAAGCTGTTCACTGCCTGGGAGGTGTGATATGTAGGGTCAGGCCAGAGCATACGTGCAATTTTTTCACTGGAGTGAATGGATTGACTGGAGTCATGACTCCCAGTGCACATGTGGACATCTCAGCTAAGATTCTGCAGTGCATGGCAAACCGGTTCTAACTCAACTTGTGCCCTTCTGTCTGCATTTAAGTTACAATTTAATAGCATGAATTATCATTTCATATTCTAAAGGTTTTTTTAATGCTTTGTTGAATGACTGCCATGTGAAATACAGAGTAGAATATTGACAGTGTTCATACAGTAGCTGGGAGCAATTCTCCTTTAACTCAAAAGGCTGCAAGGAGAAATTTTATGTCATGTCCAGTGTTAGAAAAAGAGATCAGAGCTTAGGGGCCCTTTTGGCCTGAAAGACCTATGAATTACTTTAATAAAGGTAACACCTTGCACACAATAAAGACAAATCTCAATCTCAGACATTGAAAGTTTTTATATTTGTTTAGCAGCATACAGGAATAAAGAAATGAGAACAGGGATGACAAAAGGAATGACACTTTGAAAGTAGAATGTACAAGTAAAAGAGACAATAAAAAGTTATAAGAACATATTAATCACACACAGTCTCACCATCTGTTGACTCCATATATATACCCATCCTACTGCTCCATATGGTACTTGAAGATAAATACATATAATGATGGATAACAAGTGAAAAATAGCACACAAAAGGTCTAACGTACATGTAGTAAATAAGCATATGGCATAATGACCCCATTTTGGTGTATCTGGTATGACCTCCCAGAATACACAAGCAAGGAAAGGAACTGATCAGCAATTGAGCAAATGTGGCATTAAAGAGGACTAGTGACTTCAGTCACTGGTAACTCAAAAAGCCTCAGCTGGGGAAGGATCCTTAGCTGAACAAACAGCCTAGGAATGTTGAGCACAAAATAATGGGACATCATACAGCCACAGAGCTGTTCCCAACTGCTGTCAATCCTCTTACATCACTCTTTCTCTTCCATGCACATCCAACGACCAGTGACTTTCTTCTGTCACAAATCCTATTCTTCTTTGTGTGTGGGTGTCTTCAGTGATGGAGTTTCACATTCAAGAAACTAGGAGTCATTGACAATACTTTTATGTGGATTGTGTAGGAGAGGACAGATGTGGAGAGTCTGTGCTTTCTCTGCTAATTGTTCCCTGTGCAAGGTAGAGCATTGCTTAGCTAAGAAGCAGGTCTTCTTGCATTGGAGAACATGGCTGGCCTGTAGGTCAAGTGGAAATAATGTTGCTTATAATATTACTTGTAATATTACTTGTAATATGGCTTGTAATATTGCTTGTAATATTGCTTGTAGAGGGGCTTGTAACCCTCCTAAGTTTTTGCTCCCGTCCTTTTGCTTCTCCAGCCTGCCAAGTTCTGAGTAAGAAAGCAGTTGAACTCTGTGCAATATGAAGGTTAGCCATGTGTCTAAATGCTGCATTTCCTTTGCAGTCCCTACTAGAAGAGTAGGCTTTTTTCAGCTGTGAACTCTGGGCACCAAAGAGAGGCACCTTCAGTTCTTCATTCCGATTAGAGAAGCTGGTTTGATAAACATCCCGTGGTCATTTTCAGATGTTCTTTTTTGTGTCCTTCAGTCCCATCACAGCTTCTTTGGCCAAATGTATAGTCTTTCACAATTTACTGTATGGTGTAATTAATGGATGGGTAAGCTGTTTAGCATCATCTACATTTCTCTTTCAAGAATGTAGAACTAAGGATGGAATGTGTCTTCTTATAAGTAGTAGGAGTTCCTGTATAAAATTTCAGATGAGAATCACCTGACACATCAAGGAATCTGTGCAAAACAAGAGCACCCTACCTCTGATAGCAGCTATCAGCTCCCAGTTCAAATCTTTCTGATTTGTAAGCAAAGCTCAAATCCCACTGATTTAGAGGGACTTCCTTTCATTTGCACCCTCTTCTCTTAGCCTGTGAGGGTGGACTTCCACATCATGCAGAAGAGATGAGCCTCTGGCCATTGGTTTCTGTGGTTTCCATGGCAGCTACAAAGATTATTCTGGAAAGCAGTTGACTCCTGCTGAAATCTGCGATCTTTATTTCTTTATGAGTTGTGCTCCATGTACAAGTGTTTCTGTTACAACTCAAAGTAGGTTGTTTTTTTTGTGGGAATAGTCCAGGGACTCTGAACAGGTAGGTCATACTGGTGAGGTTTTTGAGCACATTTTTACTGGTTTAACTCTAACTCAAATGTGTGTGTGGAAAACGAGGTTGTTCTTGGATGAGTGCTTGTCTGACCCTGGCAGCTTGCCATTCCCAGACAACAAAATTCCCTGCCTTTGCCTCAGGCTGACTCAGGTGGGTAGATTTCTGTTTAGTATGCTAGGTGTACAATCTGAGGGGCTCTGACACTGCCAGGGCCAAGCAGAAGGAGATCAACCGGGGACAAAGGAAAGGCACCCTCAAGAAACCATTTGCCATTGTGTGATGTAGCTATTCCAAGAGGTGCCTATCTAGAATAATGCTCACACACCCTTAAGAAAATAAGATACACTTTTCCCCTGTGATATTTTCATTTTACTTTGCAATGTTTTTTCTCTTCATGATTAAAGCTGCTTGAAAACCTCCATGCCTTTTAGACTTTGGGATATTAGGAGACACCAGCTAGAGATGACACACTTGTCATCTGTAAGATCAGTAATACAGAAAGAGTGTATACCTCGGTGTCTACCCTGCCCATACTGTGCCATCAGAGGGCATAAGCTATGAACCATTCTCTTAAATGGGTGTTCTCAGGCCTAGGCTGTGCAGAACTAGTTAATGTAAATGCATATTCTTGTCACCTCTCCTTAAACTCTACAGCCCATTCTTTCCACGACCAATAACCTGCCTGAATGTCTGGCTATATCTAAATTATATAGAAAAGAATAGACTTATGACAGTACGACGCGTGGTGGGTAGCACGATGGCCTGTTCAACCTTTATCTGAACCTGTTCAACCTTTAGTTTTCAAAACAGTAATATTAACAAAAGCAATAAGTGAACGTCCCGTGACTGCAAGTGAAAAGTTTTCAACTGGATCTGAAGTGACACTTATTAGCCAAAACCTTTGAACGACAGAAGAAGCTGGCATCACTTCCCAATTCCTTTTCAGTTAGGAAATGTCTGTGGTCAGAGCATTTTCATCTATCATGAACCCACGACTCTAGATTAAGAGAAGTGGCTAAAATGGATTTTTATAACTTCAGTGCAAATGCCACTGTTTTGGGGAAGTGAATTTCTGCTACAATGTGCACTATTCTGAACTTTCTGCTTGCTATCCAGGTTTCATGATCTAAATGCTTTATTGTTTGTTTGTTGCATACTGAGAGGTTTTCATTCCTATGATGAAAAGTCCTGGGGAGATGCACTTGTTTGTAGAGTGCTTCAGTTCAGATGAACTATACGAATGTGTGCATAATAATACTAATGGCAGAGTTCCTAGGCTGTTTTTCTCCAATGTATATTTGTGTATTTTTTTTTTTTTAAGTTTTTATTTTTGGGGCATGGTGTCTGGGGATTGTAATCTTGATTGGGACTTCCAGTTTGAAAAGGGAGCCGTAATTCTTTCCTTTGTTTGACTGGGGTTTATCAGAATAGTGCTTATTTAACCTTGTGGGCGTTGTTGTGTGATACCACTTTTGGGCCTGACAGGCTTGGGAGATTTCCTCCTCTACCACCTATGACGTAGCTGTGCAAATGAAAAAGGGAACTTAGTTTACTTCAGGGAACAACTTGCTTCTACTCTGATAAGATTTGGTGTCTTTCACCTCTAAGCTTACCCAGAATTCCCAGAGATTAAACGATGAGGATAAACTGAGTTAAGAGTAGCTGAGCCAAATGACAGTTTGAATCCTGCTGGTTTAAAAGTAATAATTAACACTGTAAGGTTTGTTTGCTTGTTTTACCATCAGTATTCAGGGAAACTTTTGATACAAAGTGGAAATGTTTCAGGCCTGGAAGCAGTGCATGGGTGAGCAATTGCAGGTATCCTTTGAACAGTTTAAATGATGGAGCATGGTAAGCTCTCATGAGGCCAACAGCAACCTTGTGCTGGCATGGGATGTTCTCAGATTAGTGTGCTGCTGTAGGAGGAAGCAGAGCAGCTGCTGAGATGACATTGGGTGAGTTGGCCTGAGATACAGTTCCTTACTCAGACCAGCCTCAGCCTGTAACAGAATATAGCAGGCCTTGAAGGATCAGTTTTCACCTCTGAGTAATCATACAGTTCCCTTTCCCATGGCTTTTCACTGTATATACTAAATGTCTAGGTCACCTAAAGGTTTGCTGTGAAACTCGGGAGGCTGGGAAGATTAACCATCCTGCAGTCCTGCCATTTCTCACTCATCCCATAGCCAGTGGTTCATACCTGGGAGCCATGCCCTGCCTAGGTGTCAGTTGCACAACACTGCGGCTTGTGGTGGTGCTGCTTATATAAAGCTGTGTGTGTGCTCTGTGCTCAGGGTAGGCATATTCATACTGTCTGTATGGATCTCTGCAGGGCTTCTACTTTACCAGTGCGTTAGTTTGGTTTTGTATGAAAATTCTGGTTGTTGTACAGTGTGCTTGTCCTCCTTATCCATCACTTTTCCTCCTTCGGTAGCTTCTTAGACAACAAAAAGTTGAGGTCTTAAAGAGATGTGACTCCTCCAGAAGCCATGAAGCTACATGAAACAGAACAAGCTTACCTGTGCCCTTACTGAGGGACTGGCTTTGTGGGTTGGTCTCCCGGACAGCAGAAAGACAAAGAGAAGAATCTTATAAAAGGTTTTCTCGACCATGAGAAAAGCTTCATCTGAATCTCATGCCTAATTGAACGTCAAAATCAGGCAAGCATAAATATGCAGAAAATGTGAGTCCTTAGTTGTGGGTTGCTGAAATGGCATCACAGCCTAATGCTTTCTCAAGGCCCAGTCTCAGCTGGAGACCTTCTGTCTGCTATCTTCGGGCCTGCCTTCCCTCAGTCCAAATGCACAGCGAGGAATTCTGTTTCCAGCCTTCCAGATCAAACAGTAGAAACAGATAAAATCCACAAGAGAACTGCAGAGTAGCCTGCTTCCTCATCTTCACCTTGGCTCCTGTCTAGTACTGTGCTCTGGATGAGTAACTTAGGTTTCTGTAAGAAGCCTTGTGCTAGCATCAGTGCCACTGCTGTTCTGTGTGTTTCAGCTGTGAAGCATTTACTCCTGTGAGAGGTGGAAGACCTCTGGAGTAGAGATGCCTTGAACTGCACAGTATCCCTGAGGCTCCTATTCTTCTGTAAAAGATCTGGCATGGTTTTTGGAGTTACGTGAAAATGCACTTAGAAGTATTTAATAAACATTATGCATCTCTGTGTG
This sequence comes from Loriculus beryllinus, assembly GCA_039877255.1. Classification (NCBI taxonomy): domain Eukaryota; kingdom Metazoa; phylum Chordata; class Aves; order Psittaciformes; family Psittacidae; genus Loriculus; species Loriculus beryllinus. The sequence goes on from JBCJKH010053733.1 coordinate 19,256, forward strand.
GAGAAGAGCACTAAGTCTCAGCTAAAGGACAGTGATGAAATTAATTTTGAGACTATATGTGACAGTCAGAAAATTCCCTCTCCAGGCAAATCAGGGACACAATAGCTAATGCTCCATCCCTGGCGATGTTCAAGGTGGGGTTGGACAGAGCCTTGGGTGGCATGGTTTAGTGTGAGGTGTCCCTGCTCATAGCAGGGGGATTGGAACTTGATGATCTTAAGGTCCTTTCCAACCCTAACCATTCTATGATTCAGTGATTAAGACCCAATGCAGGCATTTCTTAAATATTATGTCAATTATAT